>NTHP01000117.1:1423445-1440352 GCA_003416845.1 Oplegnathus fasciatus | reverse complement strand
AGCATAAAGAAACATTAAAGAAACAACCCCTATAATTTCAATATCTCCATTATGACTTTGACAAAGTGCAGTTTCTACATATCACCACTTGATGGCAACAGCAGACTGTTGTTTACATGTTACACAATTTGGCTCAGTACCAAAACTTTATCTACCAATCAGATAAAACCATAAAACTTCCACACACAGCAAATATGTGATTATTTTTTGTATGTTCATGCGTACTGTGAGAGGAAAAACTGTAATGCAATAAAAGGCTCATATCAAAGCCACATTTATCAGTGTTGTGGGAGAACTGCCAGGATGCAGTGAAATATTTGGATTTGGCAGCTGAGGAAGGCTTCATGATGACACAGTGAGAGACTGAGGTTACTGTGTGTGTGTTTAAACTGTCTAACCAGCTGTTGGGATTACACACTGGGAGAACAGAGCAGTGGGAGCCCAGAGAAATCTCAGCCTGTTTCTAGCTGTATACAGAGCCTTGACTCTTCTTCACTGAATCTGTGGCCTGAAGCGAACCCGCCAACACTCACTGGGTGTTAGTCAACTGCTACTAAATGACGCTGTATAATAAAAGACTGTCTTTTGTTTCAGGGTGTGTTTAGGGCTTGTGCTTTCAACTTATCAGAAGTCTAGGACATAGTTTGGAGACAGGCCAAGTTTCCAGATTTCCCAACTCAACATGAGCATGAACTGAACACTTACATAACAAGACATTATGTGTCCTTATGTATACGTGTTTATTATATGATTCACAGGTCTTTTCTATTAAAAAAAAAAAAGCAATGTTAAACTATGATAAATATGGACATCCATGTCTATCAGTTATTTTTCATTATTTTGAACTTTTTTTTTGTCGTCTTCTTCTGCAATGGTATAATGGCACCCAACTGCAGAATTAGTGCCACCAATTGTTTATCTCTATGAACTAACCAGTCACATAACAGTAGTGTATGGAAATGCACATTATTTTAGAATTTTCTTTTGCTGATTTTCCGGAAGTGGGTTTAAAATTTGTGCTAAATTTGGATGGAAACTTGGGTTGTGACATGCTAAAGTGTTTTAACTATGGCCCTACAGGAAGACCTTCAGAAATATGAGCTGGTGGCTTAGGGGTTAAGATGCTGTCCATGAAGCACAGTGTCACTGGTTCAAGTCCAACCAGGTTTCAGAAAGCAATCCTTGCAACTTTTAAGAAGTTGTGTCCACTTATAGCAAGACTGAAATCCGACGGCATCTTTGACTTTAGATGGTTGACTTAATGAAAATCAATCAAGTTTTTTTTTTTTTTTTACACCTTAAAAGGTGTGAAGAAGATTGCCTACCGCATACGGGAGAGTTGAGGGGAGACACAGAGGGAGAGATCTGAGGCAAAGATACTACGTGAGGTCAATTGGAGTCAAAAATCATATCAAACAAATATAGGCTAAAAAGACAGGGCGCAAAAGAGAATACCAGTACCTACCTGCGGCTGACATTACAACAGGCCCATTTGGTGAGCTTGGGTCTTGCTCTCCTGATGGCTTTCATTTTTTCTGTTGTTCCCAAATATACTTATATGTGGGTGTTAGCATGTTTCCATCTATCAGATTAGCAACACTTTTCACTTACTCCATCTTCACACAAAAGTCTGATTTCACACATACAAATACAGCAATGTTGCTCCAGATGGGATCTGAATTACAGGAGGACCAGCTGTAATAACAGTAGGTAACAGTAAGTAATAACAGCTGTAATTATTACTGGGGTGGGGGTGAAAAATGACCCACATACGCTATCTGGACAGGATCAAAATCATGTGTGATGTTAAAATCACCCTACCTTCCAATCCAGTCTGAATGAGTCTTATTATCAGCAAACCGACTGAGTAATGTCAGTTTCTAAAGTTTGCAAACATTAGCTAACATTAGCCACCATAAGCTACTGTACTGGTCATACCAGACCAAGTAAGGCTGTAGCAACAGATCCCCTGAGTGTATTTAATTTTGTAAAAAGGGGTTTTGTTGCTTATAAATTCAACCCTTCATATAGGCTAGAATATTTCTTCTTTTAAAAAATGACATAATCTCACTTTAATGCCTTTAGTTTATCAAACTCAGTGCCTTACTTTAGATAAGAAAAACAAATTCAGTACAATAGTTCAGTTTACTCTCTTTTAGCTGAAATAGCTAAATGTTTGTAGTGGTTAATAAGCATTATACAGAAATAGCCAGACCGTAAACCAAACCAGAAAAAACATATAAAACCACAAGCTCACTTTCACTTTCACCACCCCTTCTGCCATCTAACAAACCAACACGGGGGGCTACACTAACCCTTGTTAAAAGACTTCAGTTTTATATAACTTGCATCAGTTTGATGCGGCAGCAATACTCCTCTCCCGAACAAATAAGAGATACCGTGGAGTGAACAAGGTGATGGACATCAAGAAAGCAGCCTAGAAAGGTAGTTTAAGTGTTTTCCATGAATTACAGGAAGTTTCAGAGTGCTTACCTTTCACCATCCCAAATTACGCCTCTGTTGGGCCACATAGTACATTTAATGCATGACGTCATGTATGATACAGCATTTTCTTGAAGCATTAGTCCATACAACATCTAATCTCTATAATAATCAGGTTTAACAACCAAACTACCAGAGGCCATGCCCGGAGCTGGTTTCACTCTCTGGTTAATGTCAGTTCACCTGCATGGTGACCTGTGAAACAACTGGTTATGAGATGTTGGTGCGTGTGTGTGAGTATGTGTGTGTGAACTGGTCTGGAGGGCTCTGTGTTGATGCTGATCGTAACTCTACTTGACAGCTCCCAGAACAAAATGCCCCAGTTGCCAAAGGGAGCGGGCACTCAACTGCACACAGATACTTTATTTATAGGTGGAGGAGATCAGAGGGAGGACGGGTTCATAAGGTCAGCTGTTTGTTTTTTACATCGCTGGATGGCACTTCAGACAAACCTCAAAAACGAGAAGAATGCTCTTTGAAGCAGGCGTTTGGAGTATGGAGCAGATTGATGCAATTTTTGTTCAAGGACTTCTTTTACTAGGATTTAATTACTTCATGCGTACTTCAGGTTCATGTGTGAATGGCCTAGAATATCAAGTTTAACATGCAAAAAGTTCCATGTAGTTTTTCCACAGAAACAAGGCAATCATTGGAATAACTAAGTGACTAGTATCAGTTGAAGTGATGTCAAAGCAGACAACGATCATCGCAGGGGTCTTCTCACATCACTCCATGCTGTATGTCACAAGTCATTTTAACGTCTTTTGTTGAGGCTTGGCAGGGGTGCAGTTAGAAATCTTTTGGCCCTAATAGCTTTGATAACATTTCAGCACAAGCTCTGACTGTAAATATTAATACTTGTTATGTTTGACTACACCTGTCCAGCCCTGGGCCACCATTCAGGGTTTTCCCCCTAATGGCGAAATCTTGGAAATCTTAGTCAAATTTATAGGGAGAAATATTTAAATTAGTATTGTCACATAGGGTTAAGGTTATAGTATTATAGTATTTAGTTTAAGCCAGACTTCTCTAAACTGTAACTGTAATTTCCAGTTTTGCCTTTTGTTTTGTCTTTTTATTATGCGAATGTACTCGTCCAGAAGATACAGAGCGACATTGGCTCGTAAGTCTAATATATACACTCCCCTCCAAAAGTATTGGAACAGTGAGGCCAATTCCTGTATTTTTGCTGTAGACTGAAANTTAGACTGGCCAAGTCAATCTCCAGACTTAAACCCTATAGAGCATGCATTTTACCTGCTAAAGAGGAGACTGAAGGGAGTAACCCCCCAAAACAAACAACAACTGAAAGAGGCTGCGGTGAAAGCCTGGAAAAGCATCACAAAAGAAGAATGCAAAAGTTTGGTGATGTCAGTGGGTCACAGGCTTGATGCAGTTATTGCAAGCAAATGATTTGCAACTAAATATTAAGTCTTATTCACTTTAATCTATTTTAAGTCTATCTGTTCCAATACTTTTGCTCACCTAAAAATTTGGTGTTCCGTCACAAATAATGCTATCTTCTAAGTTGTGTATCAGATCCAGATGTGAATACCTGGAAATAATTAAATAAAAATAAAAGAATTGGCCTCACTGTTCCAATACTTTTGGAGGGGAGTGTACTTAAGTAAGTATAATAGTCACTCTCCTTTTAGCTCTGTTTTTATCTCCACCAATGTCTGGTTCTTTAGCTCTTTAACCAAATACTCCATTATGAACATAAACCCCCATCTCGGTTCAAGACTGGCCCTTGGCGTTGGATGTGTATGGTCTCCTTGATTGTCCTTCAAGTCATCCACTTTCTTGCAAGGAAGCCATTCCAAAGGCCAGTCTCGAACCGAGATAGGGATTACAGTATGATCTATCCCCTGTATACAACCACTTGTTATCACGTGATCAAATTACCAAGTTAAGGTCATGTGATGTAAAATGTGGTTGAAAGATTTGAAGCTAGGAGCTTGGGTATGTGATTTGAATGGTGAGGGGAGCTTCTTCAGCTGTCACTTACAATAGACATATATCAGTGTGCAGATGATGACAGAATTAGGTCTTGTGTGCTTTCTGGAACAGTTTTGTATGATATTCAGAAAATGATTGGTTGGAATCCCACCTAAATCATTTTTTTTGGAATATTTAAAGCCGTTCTGCAGTGTAATTGTATTTTAGCTCTCAATTTTTCATATTTGCAGTGGATGTGATAAGGATATTGACAAGTTTCCAGCAGAAGGATGATTTTGACTTATCTGTCAAGATCCAAACTGTTGTTAATGGAAAACTCGTCAGGACCTTTCTGCAATAATGATTGTCTTGCCAATCTTTTCTTGTCAAAGAGGAAGTCTTTCTTAGCGAAACACATCCTTACCTGAAAAAGCCACAACCCAAAAAAGAAAGAAAGAAAGAAAGAAAGGAAGAAAGAAAGAAAGAAAGAAAGAGCCTGCTTGTCTTAATACTTGCATCTGAGGACAGACATTAAGATAAGACATCACAAGTCTAATAGTACTGTTAAGCTAAAATCTCCCACTGCCCAAAGCCCATTAAGATCCACGGAAAACAGCCCATGTAGGCCATACAAACATCAAAGCCAAAGTTGGAGTAATATTAGATCAGATTACAATACATTGGATCAGATGAAATTTTAATGATCCATGTGGAGAAACTGGGTCACGGCAGCAGGCAAAAAGATAGAAAAGAATAGAAAATGGAGAGTACTGAGAAACAATTACAAAGATGAATGCACTGAGTATCACTAAATAAATAAAGATACAACGTCTCTATCCTTCTAATAATGAGCTCCAGTTGGTTTATGAGAAAAGATTTTACAAACTGGTGGATGTTTGCCTTTTATAGAACTATAAGTGACACAATATATGGATGGCATGTAAATAAGCTTTGGCTGTCTACATTACAGTTACAGAGCAGATGTGCAGATGTGCCTCACCACCAGCTGTTCACATGATCATCATACAGATGGAAAAACATATGTACACAAATGTGTAGAGACTATGCTAACCAGGCAGCCTCCTAAGGCAAGAGCTGAGTGTTGGAATTAATGCAAACACTGTTGATTCTTAACTCAGCCCCAACAATATACAGTATGTACTTATTTTAACACACTGCTCTAAATTCTTCATATCTCTGTCATTCACAATGATTGGAAAAATCGATAAATTCATCCTGTGCTTTCTGTTTTTCCCCGGATACAAGGAATCAATTTGACACATGAGCTGTTTATTGCACTATACAAAGTTGGACATTGATTGAAGGTTCTATAAAAAAAAGTCAGCCTCAAAGTCTTGGTCTTGTGCAGGGCTCATGTTTTGGTCTAGTGCAGGGGTCTAAAGTCTTGGTCTAGTTCAAGAGTCTCAGAGTCTTAGTCTAGTGCAGGGGTCTAGTGTAGGAGAACCTCCAGTCACATTATAGCCTAAAGGTATGTTGAAGCTGACGCTACCCCAAAACAGTTTCTTGGTCTGGTGCAGGGAAATCAAAGTCTTGGTCTGGTACAGGGATCAGGTTTTAGTCTAGAGCAGGGGTCCAGATTGTGGTCCGGGGTGGTTTCCACCTGTAATTTTGGTTCAGATCAAACTAAAAAGTCAGAAAGTCCACACCAAACAAGGTAGTTGTGAAAGGGCCCTTAGTCTAGTGCAGGGGTGTCAAAATCTTGGTCTAGTGCAGGGGTCTCAAAGTCCTGGTCTGGTACAGGGGTCTCAAAGTCTTGGTCTGGTGTTTTCACACATGATTCAGATTTGTTGAACTTTTTGTGAAAAACTCTACCAACAAATCCCTTCATATATCACTGGCTGCAACATGTGCTCATTTAGAGAGCAGTGGCATTCAGTATCATTAACTCAAGTCATCACAGCTGGAACCCAATAAACACACAATTCCCCAGGTGGAAACACTACCAGTCAAAATTGTTCACACACCAGTCAGAACCTCAGGATACATCGATAAAAAGTCCATGGGTCAGTTCACTTGTTTTGGAACAATGGATCCACAAAGACCTGATGGTAGAGGAAGAGGACACAGGAGAGGAACAGGAAGTGGGGGGGAGGGCAAGAAGACAAATAATTTCTGATGAGATTTGTGCAACTGTAGATGACCATGTCCTTCTCCATGGGATGTCAATGAGGGAAGCTGGGCAAAGAGTGCAGCCAAATCTTTCTTTTTTTTTCCATTGGTTTATATTGGTAAATACATGGAAATTATTATATTAATGTATTCTACGTTCTTTATCAGTTCCATACTTTTACAGCACATTTACTTTTTCACTCAATTTCAGTTTATTTGACTACAGCATACTGAGGAATTAAAAATGTTGGAAATGTATACATGTGTTGTGTCTTCATATTGTGTTCATATTGTGTTCATCATGCAAAGAGGTTGTTATGGGGGTGGAAATGGTTTTGAGTGGAGAGTTTGGTTTTGACATTGAAGTTTGAAGTTTGTGAAGATGAGTGTGCAGTTATGCATTTGTGTTTCGAGTTTCATTCAAGAAAGCATAATTTCAAGAAATGTGTCTTAGCAATCGAGAAAAACTGTAATGACCTGTACCATATGCTACAGGTTGATGCAATCCACCTCCTCCTACTCTAATGTTAGCAAAACGTACATTTCATATAGTGCTTATATGCTTACTAATATTATAAACATTGTTTTTTTCCCCAAGATGTCAAAATCTTGGTCTAGTGCAGTTTGGGACTGACCTTTCACAGAACCTACAGTCACATTATAGCCTAAAGGTGTGTTGAAGCTGATGTTGCCCCAAGACCGTTTCTCAAAGTCTTGGTCTAGTGCAGGGGTCTCAAAATCTTGTGCAGGGATCGCAAAGTCTCAGTTTTGTGCAGGGGTCTCAAAGACTTGGTCTAGTGCTGGGGTCTCAAAGTCTTGATCTGGTGCAGGGGTCTCAAAGTCTTGGTCTAGTTCAGTTTGAGACCCCTATACTAGACCAAGTAATTGAGACTGACCTTTCATAGAACCTCCAGTCACATTATAGCCTAAAGGTGCTTTCAGACAGTGAGCAGTTACCACTGCTGCCCAGCGACGTTGATGTTCTGTACTTTATATGGGAGGCAGCAGGGCATAATGCAGCGCAGAGTCCTGCACAGGTCCAGTGTTGCAAACCTGCACCCGCCTAACCCTAAGTCAAATCCGGACCCACCCCGACTCGTTAATATAAGTCCTGCAACCTTTTCTAATTTCTAACCGTTGTTTATTGGCCCAGACTGGACAAACAAACCCTGAAGCTGATGTTGCCCTTTGACTTTTTCTCTTCATTGATCTGTTTGTTCACTGCTGGTGAAGTGGTATATAATTCAGTGAACTCAGATACAAGTAAAATTAGCTCGTCTATCATTTTCATCACTGTAGTTTCTGTGGTTGCCATGGTCACACAGCGAGCCAGCAGACGGCAGAGGCAAATAGCCGCGTGCGTTCATGAGAGTGGCAGCCACCCTCTATCCCCTTGCCACTGCCACTGATCTTAGCTTGCTGTCTAAGAGTGCCTTAGCTTTGCAACGTGCCAACATACAGTAAATACTTCATGCTATCAACAGTCTAAATTTAATGTGGCGCCCGACACCTGACACCATAATGTCTCTTTCAAAACTCAAGAGAAATTTGACCTGGAGCAGAGACAGATGGAGATCATTTTCATAATCATAATATCATAATCATAATCATATTTTTTTTGTGAGAGGGAAACACAGTTGCTCAGTCAGTCTTTTCCCACTAAATGTTCAAGCAACCTCCCTAGGAGAGAACAACCTGGTCAGTGGCCAGGTAATTTCATTTTGAGACCCCTGATAGTATGTGCCTGACAATATGAAATTGGGCATTGCAACTCAGAGTAATTTTGAGCAGGAGGTCTATCAACTGTCCCTCCATCAACATTAATGGTTTGGCAGTATTGAGCATTTTGACACTGAGTGGAAGCAGCTTCAGTTTGCTAAGGCTGGGGTGTGCAGCATAGAGAAGCTACAATATATGGCATTACAGTATTTGACCCACTCCGTGGATCAACTCCGGGTGTTGAGCTAGAGGGTAAAGGTAGAGTACAAGTTGTAGGAAGGATGGGTGCATATGCTGAATAACTGGAACCTTCTTAAGATGGCTGACTCTATTTCTCCTCAGTAAATCTATGTATGTTTATTGGAAACCTTTAACAATGAGCCATCTGCACATCCTCTCCCTGGATAACAACGAGTATCAGCTAAAAATAAGTTCCCATCCCCTTCATTTCGCTGATGTCAAGCTGGTTCCTCTTGGACCACTTGATGAGACTCTCCTCAGACTCTTGTGCTCAACACAGACGGCAAAAAAGTAATGCCAGTCTAAATCTATCAAGGTTACATAAGCTAATTATAGCTAACTTACTGACCTTCCAAGATGAGGGATGTTTGTGTAACTATACCTACAAAGTGTCTGTGATTCCTGATGTGCAGGTGTCCTGCTGAAGGATACACTGCTCTGAGCTTCTCCCTAAGCATGACTGATTGGTTTAAACACACTTAAAGAGTCGACTAAATGCTTCTCACCATGCTTCAAGGACTCTCTAGTGGGGTGGGGTGGGGGTTAACAGTTAATCAGTACAATGATGAGAGAGATAAATCATTAAAAATAATGATAACCAAAAGTGAACCAGTTTATGTGATTGCATCAATCAAACACTATTTCAGTCATAATTCTTCTGTATTTCACATTGCAAATGATTACATCATAGCTTAAACTGCGACGCAGCAGCGTTGGCTTCATAATGCATTTCAAGAATAAAACATGAACTGCTGTTTTTTGTTTTGTTTTGTTTGTTAAGTTGGAAAGGAGGCTGTGCCGCACAGGATTAATGAGGCCGCTAATCTGATGTGTCCCACATAGACGGCAGAATACTGAGTTATAGCCGACCAATCTGACGTGGTGTGTAAATGTGTGTGTGGTTATTTTGTAGCAGCCTGGTGGACGGCTGCAGGTAATGGCACTGTGCTCTCCAATCAGAGGCTGTAGATTTATCAACATATCTGTCCTGCTGCCTTCAGGTGGCAGTAGGGATGTAATGAGCTGAAGGAGAAGCTTGTCATATAGTATAAAGCAGTTGTGGATAGCAGATACTGTAAGGATCACACATATTCATTTATAGATCAGTGCAGCGTTTCTGCTTTATCCGCAGTCAACGTTATTTTTTGCCCATTTAAAGGCGTCTACTGGCCACAGGGCCCTGAGAGTCTACAGCAACAATACTGGCTCTGTGAGGCTTTAATGTTTAATGTACGGAAAAGCTGTTTGATAGATGAACCAAAGTATTGGTTACATAGCAATTTTGACCTGATGATGGTGCTAGGGGATAACCAGAGTTCACAAAGACCATGAATGTCTGCACTAAATTGCATGGTTATCTATCCAATACTTGTCAAGACGTGTCAAAATTCACGGGTCACCAAAGTCAGACGGATTCATCCTCTGGGGACTCTGTACTCTGTACAAAATCTAATTGCAATCCATTCAATAGTTGTTGAGTTATTTCAATCTGGACCAAAGTGATGGACCAACAGACTGACTGTCAAACAGACTGACATCGCCATCATTATCTGAACAGCATCAGCAAGTATGTTAAATAAAAATATAAAAATACATGCATTAATACAATACAATACAATATTAATACAATATATCTGTCGTATCTGGCAGTGCTGAATATAATCCCACACTACGTTTAACCCTAAGTTGGAAGTTAGCCAGCGTTAAAAAACAAGACTTACAGTGAACAGTCCACGTTTTGGTCTGGCTGAACCTCTGACGGATCCATGACCATTAACTGTTACTCCTGTCAGCGGCAGAACTGGTCTAAAATGAGCATAATGGGACGTGATGTTGGAAAAACGTTTTTATGAGCGATGCTCAAAACAGCTACTTTTTCCTCATGTCTTTTAAAACATATAATCCTACTTTAACTTTTCAAATGGTCATTTTCAGGAATGGTTAAGTATAAGATTTAGTAAAAAATTCAACCTGCAAGTTGCTCTTTAAGTTGCTATATGCCTACTTATTCATTCTGCAGACACAGGGCAACATCAACATCCCATTGGAGTTGTAGACTGTATATAAAGATGGACGACGCGTCTCCACTTCATCCCACTGTACAAAAGTGAAGCCAAAATTTCCAGATACGGGCGCTGCCATCTTGCGCTGGTGATGTCATTTGGACCCAGAGTCTGCACAGTAGTGATTGAGGAAGGAGCCGCAGTATCGAGGTCCTGTCCATACGCCCGCCCGACTCGATCAGTAATCAATAATTAGTAACTGCTAACTAATGATCACCTGCTAAAGTTAAAGTTACATCTCCTCTTGACGTTCCTACCGACGTACAATTCCCGAAAATACGTCTGCAGATGCCTCCATGACTACTTCACTGCAATTGACAGCTGTCAATCATGACATTTCACCCTGTTTTTATAGCGTCAAATAACTAATTAAAACCAAACTTATCAGAAAAATGAACACTTGAACAAACATCAGCGTGATAAGAACGACCTAAAATGACGGAAACCATCTTTAGGAAAAATGTATTTGACGTGTACTTTGATTTTTTAGTTTGGCCCATGTTTCATTTGTTAACATGGAGGGGGCGGGACTTATGACCTATACTGCAGCCAGCCACCAGGGGGCGATCAAGATGTTTTGGCTTCACTTCTGGAGAGCTGTCACGTCGTCCATCTTTATATACAGTCTATGGTCTCCACTAACTCCTGAGAAAAATACATGGCTCCTTAGTTGCTAAATGTTTGACCTACACCAGCTAGTCGCTAACTTTGTCTTTCTGTCATTTGGTGCTCAGCAGGCAGTGTACAGTGGGTTTATCAGAACTTTTTTGCTAAAAAAACATCTGCCTGCTTCTGCTCAGAAAATGTTTTTTGACAGCAATGAGACTGAACAGCAAATGTGCTCTAAAACCAAATCAAACCAAAAAGAGGCTAAAAAGCTCCCTATAGCTGCAGAGTTGGGTCATAGTTCTCACCCCTTTCATATCACACACTCACTTAATCCAAGGTTAATATAAAAAACATTGATTAATGCAGCTTACATTGAGTTAGCAAGATTGCAAACAAGGAAGATAACTGATAACAAATTCTGTTGTTGAAAAACTCTGCATGTGAACGGCGTGCAAACCGTCCAATATGAACTCATTTGCCCTGTTACGTTCATGTGACATTGAAAGTGCTATGATCCCTAGATCACACAGCGTTCTTCTCAGGAACAGGCAGACTTGACACAAACAGGTTCTGCATTTTTCATCAGCCCACATACAACAGATCACGTGTTTTTACATATGCAGCTGTGGTTTGGCATGCTTCAGCGATATCGTTCTGCCGTGTTTGTGTTGAGTTTCATGAAGGTGTGTGTGTGGTTTACCTCTATATGAACAATATCTACATGGGATTCAGCTGAAAAGAGAAGTTGTTGCTGCACTGCATTTTGCATTTACCGTATTGTTTTTTGGTGTGCTGTTCTTATTGTTGCAGTCTACCACAGACAGTGTGACATTATGTTGAGAAATTTTCCAGTTGTGTCGTGTCGCTGTGATGCAGTTTGACATCAGAAAATGTGTCAAAATGTGTAAAAAACAAACAAAAAAAAAAACATCAACAGTAAACTCAGGCTTTGGTGTCAGACCTACAGAATCAAAGAGCAAGGGCTTCTTCTGAAACTCACAGTTTTGCACTGACAGGGAGGAATGCATTGTAGAGAAAGCAAGACTGAGCTCAATAGTTTATAATGTAATTTTAAAAAAGGAAGACATGGCATGCTTTGCCACCATAGACACATATTTGAATAGAAAATATTCTCGCTCATCCACTACAAGCTGTTGAAACAGCCAATGAAGTGGAAGTACGGACAAGGTAGACTTTATCACAAAATCACTCCTGGAATGCTCTGAATTTAGTCAACTTTGATAGTGTGAAAGTATTGTGAGATTGCAGCCATAATTTGCATTTAACCAAAATACAGTTTTCCATAAACTTGTTGGAGCAGAAATTTCTCTTCTTTACGGTAAGATTCACTGTCATGTTAGTATCAGATATAATTTGGTATCTGAGGCACACTCCTGCGTAAAACCAGCCAAACGACTGCCCTGTTACACACTTGGAGAACATCCAAGTTAAACATACAGTCGACAAAAGCAAAGGTGATATAAGGTAAGTGAACAGGCCTACACCAAGTGATCAGCACCATCCAGGGTACTGTATGCATGGCAGCGACATTCACAAATCGCTGCCGGAAGACTTTGAAACCGTCTGCTAATAATTTACCTGGTTGCTGTGAGTGTGCCATGAGTTTAGAGCCAATTTGACTCTAAATCCAGTAAGAAATTAGAGAAGTAAATAAGAGACAGGCTAATCGGATTGCTGGGTCAGGCTGATGCATATATTAAGTAGACTCCCGCACCAGATAAAGTCATGTAAAATGACGCAAAGTTTATGAAATTAAGTTGCAGTACACTACATAAGATTATGCTTCTCATTGCAAACCAAAAATGACCAAGCACTTATTTACAAGGCAAACATCCAGAGCATTCAATGTTCCCTCCCAGCTAGCACGTCCATGTGGGCCCCATATGGGTTACATGTGGGCTACATGGGTAGCAAGTGGGTGTGGGCTTGAACTGGGCAAACTGTGTGGGAAGCCCATGTAGGTTGACACTGGCCCAATTCAGGTTAAATGTAGGCTAAAAGGGCTTGGGCTGGAGCTGGTTAGACTCCCTGGGCCCTTTATGGGTTTAGTTACGTGGGTCCCACATATCCAGCTCATGTGGGCTGACTTAACGGGCCCCTTTACAGCTTCTCGTTGGCAAGCAAAACTTTGGCTAAAGGGTCCATTTGGACTGCCCCTCTTTATTAGAAGCTTAATTAATCTTAGTTAATTAATTAATCAAATTAAAGTGTTTTTGGGTGAGACAGAAAATATTCACTCAGGTCTGTATCTGTTTTATGATGTCACTTTGTAATGTGTTATGTACAGACGGGGGACAAATTAAAGGAAAAACCTGAATAAAAGAGTGGAGAAACATATCAAATGCAGATGCTTCCGTGCACCAGGGTTCTCTGAATGGTTTGGTGAGGATGAAAATGATGTGAATAAAATGCTGCGGCCTTCACAGTCACCAGATCTCAACCCAGTTTCACGCCTATGGAAGATTTTGGACCAACATGTAAGACAATGCTCTCCACCACCATCACCATGAGACCAAATGATATAATACAAACTTTCATCTTTAAATCTATTTAGTGATGTCTGTGACTGTCTCTGATGCTGTATGTCCTTTCGTCATGTCTGGCTGTGTTTGTTTTTCTTTCTATCTGCTGTACTCAGGTCTCTCTTGCAGAAGACATCTTGATCTCAATGAGATTACTTGATTAAAAAAAAGCACTGAAGCTGTTCTGGAGGCTCGTGGTTGCCTGACACCACACTAAGACACTTCATGTTGGTTTTTCCTTTAGTTTATCACCCATCTGTATATGTAGGGTGTCTAACTGTAATTGACATGCAATTAAGACTTAATCTTTGCAGGTAGAGCTTAATATTCTAGCTAACTCACATTTACATTTGAAATGAACTACAATGAATACAAATACAAAAAATCTCCTCCACAACTCTATTTTTTATGAAAGAAAACACAAAAATCAACTTGGCATTGGATCCAAATATTCCAGCCCAAGAAAAAATGAAACTCAGGGACTCCTCATTGGGTCAGCCTCAGTATACCCCTTTGCTTTATATAGTAGTATCATTTAAATTCTTGACATTGTCATGTAAGTGGAAGCCTCCAAACCTTATTTAATTTAGGCAGACTTTACATTAACAGCCAGGAAAATGATAAAGATGCTGCATATTAGCAAAATAAATACAAGAATGTTACTCGAATTGTTAATTGAGCATTAGAAGTATAATAGTAGTTTTATAAAAGTATAGTACAATAGTTGCTAGCTAGCCAAAGCTAATGTTAGCATGGGCAGGTTTGGTGTGGGGTATACTTAAACAAAAATATCGGTAAGTTGCTGTTTATGAATCAGCACAGCATTACAGTTAATTCTAAAGATCCAATCTAAAGGGTCTCCACTCTTTGAAAAGTCATGTAGCTTATGTAAATTTAACAATCTTTTTGTATAACGGTTGATGTAGGAATCCGCCATATTAACTGATGACGATGATGGTTTCAGAACATGCTGCTTTGTTTATTCGGGTTATCAGCCAAGCTATGAGTATTCACTCTGAGACAAATGTGGGGAGAATGATTATTGTTCACTGTGTAAACACAATATGTAAGCTTTAGAGTTGAAGTGTATTTTTATTACTTTTGAGAGGGCTTGGGGTTGTTCCCCACCATGTTCTCAGGTCTGTATTTGTATTGATCCTCTCGTCTCTCTTAAACTGTTTTGAGGTACGACAGCTCCCTTTGTTACCGTGTGTTATGGCTGTTTTAATGAGAAGAGCAACTGGCTCTGTGATCGATGCTCTTCCAATCAGTGCAATTGTTTGTACGGCCTCTTAGAGGGTCAGTGTTGTGGCTTGGTGAAAGTCGCAGGTTTGATAGAGAAGACAGACTGACGGCTTTGGATGGAAAAAGCATCACTTTATTTGATATGGTTTATTTGGCAAATAAAAACAGATCTTGCGATTCACAGGTGTGCACAGGGTCTATTTTGATGTTCTCCTGCTGCTGATAAATGATTTTACTTTTAAGCTACGGACAGAGGCACAACTGAAACTTATAACTGCATGCCCATCCTGGATCGGGCTATTTCTCTTTTTCTCTCCACTTGCAAGAACTTGGTGTAGTTCAGGTTGGCATGGAAATCATTCTGTCATGTTGGTTCACTGATAAGGACAGGATGAAGTGTTGTTGGGATGTAGACCTGTACAGTAGGAGTATTAATATCACCAAGGTGGTTAAGACATGGAAGGTACACAGCTAGTGTGTAGTCGGAAATACAGGTGAGCAAATAAAACAGATTTTGTTGTTGTGGGCCCGGGGGCTAATTTAGATGTGCAAAACTGGCTTATTGTTATTTAGTAGACGCGTATCCAGTTGCTCTTGCAAGAACAGAGGTTACATCTGATCTACAGACAGACACTGAACTACCAAAAAAGCTAAAGTAACACATATAACTTCCTTTGATATAAAGCTGTTAACACCTACTATGCTTTATATTGGGCATATTTTGCTGGCTTTAAAAGTCATGAGATCATGTTCTTTCACATGTCATATGTCATTTTATGGTTGGCAAAAATACATCATATCATTACATTAATGCAGACCATTGCAAGCTCTTTTATCTTCAAGTGAAGAGAAAGTCAACTCTTTTGATGAGGATGTATTGCCACCAACCCCTCCTCCTGGAATTGGCAAACATGCAACATCAGGGTATGTTTTGACCCAGAGAGTGTTCAGCCCAAGTGTTATCCCCAGAGCGAGTGTGGTGAGTTATAATAATAGTACAGAATAATTAGCGTCATATTCGTAATACATTCAGGAACTATATATTAAGTCCTATAAAATAATGCAACCCAATACAACACTATCACATAGTGCAACAGGTAGCAATGATACGTTTTGAATTCCGGCTCAGTCACTGTTTGTCGCTGCCCTCCTTTTCTAACAAACTATTCAAACCATTGTGTGTCTCCATTAATGAGCTGTACCCCACCTCTCGCTCACTGTCAGCTGGGATTGGCCCCACCCCCGCGACCCTGAAGGATAAGCCTGTATGGTTAATGGATGGATGATGTATTTTCAGCTTTACAGCAGACATTTATTGCATGTATGGGCTCAGTGTGGATTTACCCATTTAAATACAACAAGATGGGGCTATAGCACTCAGGGATCAAGGTGGCACCTAGGCTGCTACAGGTGGGATCCAATTGGGTTTGTATGCAGATTCCATGGTGGCTCCATGTGCGTTTGCTCACATGGGCTTCAAGCATGATATCATAGGGCTGCAACTGGGGCCCAAATAGCTTATACATATAAGCTCATGTGTGGCCCAGGTATAACCCACCTAGGCTGTAAAAGGTATAGGTAAAAGGCATAAATAACCCAACTGCGCCCCAGTTGCAGCCCAGTCAAATCCCCCATGAATCTCTTTTGAGCCAACACAGGTGGGGCCACCATGGAACCTGCGGACAAATCCAATTGGGACCCATATTTCAGCCTGTTCTTTACCCATGTGGGACCCACACACAAATGCTGGCTGGGCTCTAGACTGATACAGGATACTGACACCTGAATGAAATATTAGGATTATATTAGGATTTCCCGAGCACACGCACATGTAACACTAGCTAAATCTGTCAAAATAAAAATAAAAAGAATAATATATATATGCATATATATGCTATCTCTCTCTCTCTCTCTCTCT
>NTHP01000117.1:1389568-1423432 GCA_003416845.1 Oplegnathus fasciatus | reverse complement strand
ATATATATATATATATATATATATATATATATACATACATATATATATATATATATTAATTATGAAAATAGAAATGTGATCAAATGTGAATTCAGTACATTAAAAAAATACAACTTAATAAATAACAATAATATTAAAATAAATAATATAACCATGTACTACATAACAATAACAATAACAACAACAACAGCAGCAACAGCAACAATAATAATAATCTAGGTTATTATTATTATTATTCGTAGTATTAGTATTGTTATTATTATTAATACTCAATGACAAATCCCCCCTTGCTCTCCTTGAACGCACAGACAGACACACAGTAAGTTGGAGCAGTATGTTTCCTGCTCTGTCGGCATGTACAAGGCCCACTGTAAAAAAAAGCCAACCGCCATCGAAAAAAACCGAAAAAAAACTTGGGAGTTTGTAATAAGGGCGAGGCTTATTTTGTTCGGTTCCTGTCCGTGAATCGGCTCTCTGATTCCCCGTAGCGATCAGTCGGAGCGCTACAATTGTCAGTTTCCTTAGTGTGCCGCTTTTTAAGCTTTGTTTTCGGCTCCATGTTGAAGTTTTTGCGTCCAGAGCACCGACTCTCGTAGCCGCATACACTGTTAGCCCATATACTCCACTCTCTCCACACAGATACAGTACACACGCAGGCACACACGCAGAGCCCTCGCCTGATTTGCACCAGCGCGGGTCATTTCAGGTTAAACCCTGGCGCTGTGTCCCGTTCAGTTTAGCCGACGGAGATCGACACTGGTTCCAGTTGAGGAGGAATGCACATGCACTGGGACTCCAAATAATATTTGGATACGAGCTTCGTCTTGCATATGCGGTATGTTTCATTTCTGGGGGTATTTTTGACAACAGTCTGGCCAATGAAAAAACTGGGTGCTTGACAGTACAGCAGCTAGGTGGCCGAACATAGCGCTTCCCAAGCTAAATGTTCACATTAATGTTCACGCTTTTAACATGACCGCCAGTGTGTTATTTATGTCCTATGGAGGGAATAGTGTTTGCCGAACTACATTCAAAATTTCAGCAATTCAATGCTGCCTTGCTAATCGGCAGACGGTTCACACCTGGGTGAACATGATTTAGACCTTTCCAGAATTACTTGAGTCTTTATGACAATTCGGAGTACAATTTATCCAGCAAGTAGCACTTTATTACTGTAATATTTAAACTTTATAATTTGTTGATACTGCTCCCTTACGCCCACGACTGTGTATTTTGTCGGAAGGAGATAGCAGGAGTAAAAGGAGAATTGATCAAAAAAGTTAACATTTTATACCATTTCTGGTACAATATATTCACGCCGAATTGAACACTGACTCGCAATAATTCAGAAACGTATGTTCAAGTTATTTGTATGGGTTGTTAATTTGAACAAAAAGTGAGAGCACATTAAAATGACAGATATTGGGCTCGAGGTTCTGCAAGTACAAGAAAACAACAGCACGTACCCGGGCTAGCTTTTATGAAGACTTGAGGGAGTTGCTTTACGGGCCCAAGTTATCGTTTCCCTCATAGCCTAGGGCACCCTACTAGCTTATGATAATAATCGTCTGCCACGGTCTGCTTCACTTTAACTTCTGTGGCCTGAAACGTCAGAAATGTAACGTTTCAGCTCACTGTTTTTCTGATGTAACCTTTGCTTTCGCTTTGGCAACAGGAACTTCATCGAAGCGCTCGATCAACATCTGGCAAACATGCAAAATAAGCAATCCTTTCACAGTGCGTTGGTAACCTTAAAGGTTGGACTATACAACATTACAGTTCAGTGGATCACTGACATTGCACATGCACGAGTCTGACTTGTTTGCTGATGCTTCGTTTGCATCATTTGTCAGAATATGTGGCATTAGCCCCGGGGGAAGCTTTGTTTGCGAGTGTAAAGTTAGCTAGCCTGTTCACAACCAATTAGAAACTGTCCCTTTCGCCCTGTGGTGGTGTGCAGTGCGATAGGTGACATGTTACCATACGAGCTTAAAACGATGCCTTCAAAGGCTGTCAGGAAATGCAAGAGCGCCCGATCCAACAAGGTGACTGTGGCTGTGACTGTGTTTTTCTTTGTGTCGAGACAAGCATTGAAACTGTGACAGCAGAGATTGTTACAAGTAATGTTGATGATATTTATAAAAGCACATTGTCCTCCTCGGTGTCAAAAAAAGAGGAAATATTTAGTAAAACACAGTGACAGACAAAACATTTCAGCCAGTGGCCATTATCAGTTTCTGATCCTGATTCTGAAATCATATTCAAATTATATGAATATTTTTCCAAGATATATTTTGACATTGAAAGTGTTTTGATTTGTGTGCTTTGTTTATTTATCTCTATTCAGGAAAAGAATAGCATAAACACATGAAAGAAAATTGATGATACTGACTATTTGCAAACCAGAAACACTCACATGCATTAAAAGCCATTTACATCTGGGAGTTTTCACGGAGCTACTGAAGGCAGCACCAGTTCCCGGCTGAGGGTATTTAAGGTCACTCAGTCTGCCTGTTTGCTGCTGTTTTGTGGGAGCATGTGTGAACATCTTTCAACTCACAGAGCAGACTCGCGTTTGCAACAGACAGTGCAGCCTACGGTATATATAGCCATTACTGCACGTTGCATACGGCAGGTTTTTGAAATAACGTCATTTGTGTGCATGCAAGAAGGAAAAGATAGCCGGGCAAATAGCTGGAATTAGTACTGCATGTGCAATACAATCAGCCCTTTGATGTGTTTGTTGGAACTTGTTAGGCTGCTTTCAAATCTAGATGGATGCCCCACCCCTGTGATTAGAGTTGTCAATTTTACATGTCTTGACTCTTAATAGGAGAAAGCAGTGGCATCAGAACACATGCAGTGGGTGAGAGGGCATGACTTCAATGTGTTTTTGATCTCGTGGTGTAGTGCAGATTCAACTTGTGGCATTTATGTTAAAGTCAGGCCTGTAAGACCCTCACACTTATTTCCCAGTAAATTATTACACATAATTGAATCAATTCAGTTCTTCAAGTTAGTGATTTGATTTAAGAGCAATTATTACACGTGTCCCATTCATTTACTGAAACCGAGATTTGATTCAGTAACAGTAAGCCAAGAATGTATATTCATTAAATACATGGGCAATATTTTGAAACTTGGTATTCCCCGATAAGGTAAAAATAGAACATAGAGCATCATTAAATTCATTTGGCATAATTTATAACCCATGCATGGATGCAACAAATGATTCATGGCCCCAACAGACTACAAAGGTGGGGCCACTTAAGGATAATGTGGCAGGTTGTCAGCCAGCCATATATTGTACATACTGTAGAGATGGTAAACTTTATCATAGCTTAGCATAACATTATTTATAGAGATGTCCCGAGTCTTGTGTGTGTATCTATTTCATCTGTTGTGTCTATATTTGAAGTTCAGTATATTGTTATCTACAGCAGTGATTAGTCGATCAATCAAATAGTTGATCAAAAGAAAATTAAATGGAAACTATTTTGATAACAGATTAATCGTCAAGTCATTTTTAAGAAAAAATGCTCCAGGTTCTTAAATGTGAGAATTTGCTGTAATATTCATAATCAGGATTTAGAGTGGGATCACAGGCGAAACAAACAAATATATTCACATCAATATTGTCACTTTGTGGCAGGTGCTGCAAAACATACAGTGTAAGTTAACTAGCGCCTCCTCTTAGTTACATTCATTTCCCCCTTAAATCATTAGAGTTAGAATATTCAGTGTTCATTCAGTTGTAACCTTTAAAATATCACAGTCAGTATGCAATCAGATTTAACAGGCCATTGCCATTTTGATAGACCTTTTTCATGGAAGCCAGTTTGACTTGTCATAGTACAGGTGTAAATAAAGACAGATAAAACACTAGCTGCATCTCAAGGATCATCTCAAGAGTTAATTAGGTGCCTATTGTGGGTTGACGGGATCTACGGCTCGTCTCCTCAAACGCTGAACTATTAAAAATAGCTGTCTCTCGGCACTCCCCTGCCCTGCCGTAAGACTACAACTCACATTTATCCGCTGAAGTAAATAAAGTTCAAAAGCCATGTGTTACTATATGAACATGTCCTTCTGCAAAAACTTTGACAGCAAGTGCCAAATGGACAGCACAGTATGTTGCCAACAGTGCCATCTCCAAAATGTCTCATTATGAACTGTGCAGCCACTATTATTGTGATCAGTATTAGTATCCACAGTCATTTATGAAGATTTTAATGACTTCTTGGCACATAACAATTAAATGAGGCCCTCAATTCAAATCTGAGCTCCCATCTGCCTCTTGTTCCAAATCTTGTCAGTCATCTTGGTGGGTTTTCTAACTGACTAACCGAAGCATAGTCCGTGTGATGTGCACTTTATCCACACTGAAGCTAAGACAACTAGGGACTTATTTTTATGTGTAAGACCCATAATGCTTCATGTTATGCTTCTTTCATAGTGATCAATCTTAACAATAGACAGTGCGATGTAATTAGTCATTAGGTGTGTCCCATTTGTTTTATGACATATAATACTTAGAGGAGTTATCACCTGATTGTCTTAACTTATTCAGATGTTGCAATAGTGCTTTGCCTTTTGTAGGCTTTTGCAACTTCACACTGTGAAGTGTTCAACCTGTTATCACTGTTATAATACAAGCACAGCCGAAGCCAGTACTCCAGTACTGCTCCCCTTGGTGCTGTAGCTTATGAGGCCGCTGGCTATGCAAGTTGGCAGGAGTGTGTTTGCATGCAAGTTCAGGCGGACACGCTTGTAGTAATACAGAGCTCACTTATTGTTCTTATTGGAGAGTCTTGGTACATTCCGCAGTCGGTGTTGTCTGGTATGAATTTATCTGATCTTGCCAAAACAGAATGAGTTTCTGTAGTCGCGTAACTGTATATCGATTTGGATAAATCGGCTATGATATGACGATATCCCACCCAATCCCATTTCAGTTACTTTGTACCACAACAATCACAGTATATGATAACTCGAAACTGACAAAGCGCAGTAGAAGGTTATCAGAGTCAAACATGTAACTGAACATATTAATAAATAATACCATGTTACAATACAATTAATAAATAATTAAAGGGAATATTAATTTAGGGCTACAACTAACGATTATTTTCATTATCGATTAATCTGTCGATCATTTTCTCGAGTAAGCGATTAGTTGTTTGGTCCATAAAATGTTAGAAAATGGTGAAAAATGTCGATCACTGTTTCCCAAAGCCCAAGGTGACGTGCTCAAATGTCCTGTTTTGTCCACAGCCTGAAGATATTCAGTTTACTGTCACAGAGGACTAAAGAAACCAGAAAATATTCACATTTGAGAAGCTGAAATCAGAGAATTTGGACACTTTTTCTTATAAAATAACTCAAAATGATTAATTGATTATCAAAGTAGTTGGCAATTAATTTAATTGTTCATAACTAATCGATTAATCAACTAATCGTTGCAGCTCTATATTAATTATCCATAGAGTCAGTATGGAATGTCGGTCTAGCTCTAATTAGCGTTAGCTAGGTAGCTAACTTTGTTAGTGTTAGCTTGCACACTCAGACGCTTTAACTAAAGTTACAAGAGTTTATACAGTGATGTTACAGCACTACACAACATATCCATGATTCATATTTCCTACGCTGGCTGGTGTAGTTTTAGGAAGAAAGCTACTTTTAGCTAGGTAGCTAGCTGAAAAGGCTGGTGCTGTGTGTTGAGCTAGCTAGCTGCGCAGTCCTTTTGATTGCACCTGTACTTACAGCTGATGTCAAATACAAAATGTTGTATGGGGAAAATAGGGAATAGATAAAGGACTGATGTGTGCCAAGACCAGAAAGAATACTAGAAAACTAAGGAGCTGACAAATGAGCTAGTAGAAGAGTAAAGTAAGTGTTCTGATTATATTTCATTGCCTTTTGCCAGTTTTAGGGCTCCATAGTATGAAAGCTATATATAGTATATCCCACAGATTTGCCTCAACTCACAGTGGTCCATCAATGAACCATAATCACTTCCCTGCCAACATGGACCATTACAGTACAATGGAATTCATGATTGCATAATTGCAATTATAATTGCAAAAGAAATTACAGTACTAACAACAGCAATTACATTGCAATATTCAGTAATGGTCGCAAGTAAATTTCCCTCCTCCCAGCAGTGGGTCTTCTAAGGAGAGAGATGCTGCCGTCACCCGGATAAAAGCTTTGAATGGCTGTAATCAACTTCTCATGCATTTTGCACGTGTTAAGTTGAGCTATTGTTAGTGAAATCAAATCACGTCGGCTGCGAGGGTTCCAGTAACAGGGTACAGGTAACGAGATCCAAAAGCTCACACCGGGACACAGCAGGTTGAGTTTAAAGGCAGTTCACTCGGTCATTGAGGCAGGATTACAGGTCTTACTGGCAACTGGTGCACCGAATCAGGCAAATAGCTCTCAGGTAAACACGCTGGCAGACAGGTAGGCCAGCAAGTAAACAGCAGGGCTCGAACTTTTATGCAACTTAAAGGGCAGCTCCACAGATTTTACATCTCCAGATCCTCACAGACCTAATCTTCAGGAGTATTTCTCAGCCTTTGGAAACGGCTGTATAATGTCCTCTGTGGCTCTGGAGGAGCTTTGTCAAGTCTGAGAAATGATGTCAGAAATGATGATGGGTTATTTCAGCTTGGGTTTGGAGAATACAAATGTTTTAATGGAAAACTTGCATTACAAGCTGGGCACATAGAGTTTAAAAGATGTGGACATACACCAGTCATAGAGGGTCTAATGAAAAGACGCTATTGAGTTGCATTATGGGACCTGTAAGATCCAGTATTTTTGGAGCTTGACCCATACTAGAGACTAGAAGTCAGGATATCTCGGTCTCTGCTGCATTGATGGTGATATTTAAAAAAAAATCTGTCTCTTGTGAGTCCCCCAGTTTTATGGAGGTACAAATTTTTTTACACTTGGCTGAGGTAGAAACGTTGGTGTGTCAATGAAAACAACATGCGACAAAGTGCAGTGGAAACAGACTTACTGAATTAATTGTGACGTACATGACGAATGTAAACAAACACCGCCAAAGCCTCCGCTCCACTGAAGAGACGAAAAATGGTAGCAGACGAAAACATGAGATCTGTGTGGAGCAACGAGGAGACTGTAACCTTCCTCACATTGATACACGAGACGAACAGAAATGTCGTATTTCCATCATGTTTTCCACATGGTTGTTGTTTATTTGAGGTTTGACTGGCGCTCTTTTAGTTATATCATAATGCTGCGTCGTCTTCTCCTGCAACAGTTTAAGGACACCCGACATTTTAATTAGCGCCACCAACTGTTTATCTCACTGTGCTCAACTCCTAATATTTGCATAACAGCAGTGGATGGAAACACTTGTTTACAATCTGTACTGAATCTGGATGGAAACTTGACTTCTGACACCGTTACCATCCCATTATAAGACCATTATAAGATCATTAATTACAGGGCTGGCAGTATTTGACATAATATTTTTCTTCAGTGTAATAGAATCCCTTTTCAGGTTATTTAAAACACGTTGGATTAGCCAAAACAAATATTTTAATCCAAAAATGGTTTAAAACTACTGTGATTAATATTTAATCCATATCATCCCTACTTTACCTAATAAACTGGTAACTCTGTGTCGTTCTGTGTGACCTGAATGTAGATGTATTATGTATTACGTGACTTTGCAACCAAGAATTGCTAGAACTGTAATAGAGCTTGCAGCAGAATTACATTAGCCACACTTAAATTTTGATTCTGTACATTCAAACAGGCAAATACCGACTACTGATGTGACGGGCGCCAATACAGATCCACTGTATCGGGTTGATGCGTCACTACAAACAAATGTATCAGTCTAGTTGACTTGGCTGCCTCATGAGAATGCATCAGTTTGTTTATCAGTGTATAATCCCGGCCACGAGGCCTTGCAAACAGATCGGTATACTGTAAATATGATGTGATGACATTAAGTGATTTGAGTAGCTTAATAACAAACTTTCTGCAAGTTTGAACACTGTGCTATCTTCGTTGTACCTGATGTCCCAGACACATATGCGCGATGCACACACACACATACGCACACACGCCCTGCCATGTCTGTATCTGGGGCTTCATCTGTCAGTGTGACTCAGATTTATTTGATTTTATTTGAGATGCAGGCAACTTCACGTTATAGACTTTTCATTTGAAATACAAACCTCTGCTGTTTTTGTCTACATTAAAGACTGAACTTTGAGCTCAGCTTTACGCCCTGAAGATGTATGATTTAAACGTCTTATTTTCAAAACACAACTGAAACCTCATCCCTGTGAACTCGCGTTCTCCTGATAACTTGTTATGGATTTGATTATTTTATGGCAGTACTGTTGTGTTTGGATTCTACTGTGATTATGAATTTGTCATGTTAGCTTCAGTTTGATGCTCATGCTGACCTTCTTGCCCTTCTGCAACATCCTCTGCAGCCGCTAGAAGTTTGATCAGTGCGGCAATTTGAGTCCAAATAGCTGTGATTATAAGTTTCAGTGTTGCCACTACTTTGTGCAGGAATGCTCGCACACAACTTGAGGCTGTTGCACCAGCTGTTTTGAAGCTCAAACTTGTTATAACTTCAGTTGTTGTTATAACTTCAGTTCATAACTTGGTGTTTATAAAGGTGTAGTCTGCAATTCTAATCCAATACACTTTTTGTCAAAGTCAGCGAATATCTCCTCATGGTCCGATAGCTGTCCGGATTGTTTATACACACAGATATCTCTGAAGTAACCACATCATGATGCCAACTTGTAAAAAGTCTGAATTCATGCTTTGTCAGGTCTGTCCACAAGACCACAAGTTTTAAAATGCTCGTTTTCTGAAAGAAGTTCGGATCGATCAGGGCTCTCCAGAATCGTAGACTCCACCTTTAAGTGGAGATTTACCCATAATGAAATTAAACAGGTTGCACCGCTCAAACTTGTTCTTATTTAGAAATGAGTATTACTGTAACACCCAGTAGCTGCCAGGTGGAACTGAACTGTAGCGGACAGAACTGAAACAACCCAAACTAGCTTTCTAATATACGACCTGCTAAGACTGACGATTAAAAGAGATAATATGGCCAACATATCTACTAGGACACATTTCACATGTAATTATGTAATCTCGAGTTATAAAACATTTTTTTATTATGTTGATAATAGCCCCTTTCAGACTGGATTTATTTCTCTAGTGAAGGTGGGATGATTTTAACATCATCTGTGCTGGTCAGTGATTTTAAGTTGCCCTGACAAACACAGTGAATATGGGTAGGTAATAATCTTAAATGTAAATCGTGTCATTGTCCCATGATAGTACAACCTTTTATTGCATAGCCTACAGGACCCAGAATCTATTCCCTAAAGAACCGTTTAAAGACATTCCACTGTTCCCCTGAACAATGCAACACTGGACTGTTTATTGACTTGCTGTTTATTGGAGAAATGTGGGTGTTGTTTCAGCTACACCCACGGCGGTGTTCTAAGCGATCTGGTGAACCAAAATGAACTGGACAGATGCTGAAACAGAAACTCCAGGTATGAGCGTCATGATATGTCAGGATGAGCCCAGAGAATGGTCTCCCTAAAATATGTGAGGTTCTGAAACCTTATGAGTATCACAGTTGTTGGTCTTGCGTGAGTTGAACTGTTGCCTTCAATCGGACACCGGAAATCTGAGCTTCTTAGACCTCTCGACCATTCTGTAAACTAGACTGTGTTAATATGCAGAGCAATATGAAAAAACATATTCTGTCTCCTGTTGCCATCATTTGTCAGATACTTTGTGCCCTTGTGTGATACTTTGACCTACATATATGTCAACAAGAAAGTATTTCAGTGGCCTGTCCTGCTACTTCAGTGTGGAAAACTGTGATAGTGACGATGAGGCAGAACTCTTGACAAATTGTGGCGGGTGGTGTGATGTTTGGCTGGCTGCACATGCTGTAATCTGCAGCTGTCAGAAACAACTGCTCACATGGCGTACGTACAAGAGCTGGGTGATACGCTCAGAGTTTTTAAATCATTAAAACAAGTGGCGTTACATTTGTGCCTTATCAGCAATCGTGGTGTGAAATGTGACACAAATAATCAACCTTTAGAAGTTTAGTAGTTGGAGTGGACCCTGCAGTGTGGGGTTTCATTCACTGATAGTCAGGACTTCACTGTTGCTTTCCCAGATACATCACGTTAGGTCATGCGAGGTGTATGTTACATTTAAAGGCTTCGTATATTGCAGTTTTGTAGATATGACGCGGAACTAACATACTGTGACTTGTTGGAGGCGTGATGATCAGCAAAAGGAAAATTTCACCCCAAACCTTGATGCATACAGTTGCTTTAGTACAGCCGTCAATGCTGGAAAGGTTAACTCTCTCATAGCGTTGATTGAGTGAGTATCAGTTTTGCCCACATGTGTTCAGAAATAATGGGTCTTTGGCGGAGTGAGCTCATTAAGCAAAAAACAGCATCATAAAAAATGCTGCATGTACCTGTGGGTTTTTTGTGGTCAAAAAAGCAAACCCCTTGCATTGCGTGACTTGAGCTGTGAAAAGATGTGGTGTTAAAATTGGCAGTGGCTTTAACATTTTCATACAAGTACCTTTTATCAACTTTATTTTTCTGGCTCGTTTCAAACAATGGTGATACACATAGTCAGTTTGTGGTTCTGATTGTTGTGGTAGTGTTTGATCTCTCCAAAATAGGGATATATCACAGGAAGACGTGCACTGTGAACACATGTTCTACATGCGACAAACAAGACGGAAAACCAGCGGCATATAGTATGTTCCCCAATATTTATCTTAATCTTAAGTTTATCACAAAAATATAGAATTCATCAAAATATGGTGTGTATGTACCTAATCAGTTTGGCTGATGATCAACAAACCTGCAGTATCAACTTCCCGTCATTGGCGGCGCTTACATGCACACTATTATTCTACGTTTGTGTCTTTTCCAGGTTTCGCCGTTTTCGTGGAACATAGACAAACTTGATTGTTAATCTCCTTGTATACACGACTCTAATCATTTTGATAATCAGTTAGTGTTTTAAGCAATTTATCAATGAAAAACATCAAACATTCTCTGGTTCCAGCTTCTATGATGTGAGGATTTGCCGCTTTTCTGTGTTTGATGTCATTCAGCCCTACATGACTCCAACGTTATACAGGTTTCTGATAGTGACTGTCTTTGCATTTGTATTAAGTTAGTTAGCGTCATTTATACTTCTGCTTTAGGGGTTACACTGTCGGCTACGTGTGTGGGCCCAGAAGCTACTGACATGCGCTTCTTCAAAAAACTACAAGTTGGGGCTACGGCAGCAACAGATATACGGGACCGCAAGAACTGTGATTGGTCAGCTTCGCCTGCTTGTGTTTCTTCCTATACGTTTCTGAGGTAGAGATTGATCAGTTAAGACAACATGAAGCAAGTTCAAAAATAGACTCAGTTATCTGCTACTCTTCTGTAACGCAAATCTAGCAGAAACATCTGCAAACCATGCAATCCATGCTCTCTGTCATAGGCGCCCGAGCAGTGGAGCAAATGCATCCCCATTACTCAGTTAGGAGGAGCAAAGTTCTGGCTTTGCTCCTCCACTTTTTGTCTTATTAAAAATAAACTCATCATCAGTCCCACTATAAGGTGATTATATTAAAGCAGCCTATAATCAGACTATATGGTCATTTCACTATTTTCAGCAACTCACAAAAACAAGCAATAAAAAAATCACACGTTTTTGGAGCAGCCTTTGAGTTGGTTCAGTCGAACCAAGCCGCTGATTGTTTGCCACAGCATACAGCTTTGGCTGTCAGTCGCAGTCTGTCAGTCCACACAGACTGTTTATGAAGGTGAGAAACATTCAGCTTCACTGTGATCATGGTCTGAAAATAGAACACAGGAAAAGATAGGCTAGCGTATGCTGAATGAACCTGCTTGGCCCACTGACTCCAGCCAAACTTTAAATGAACTAAAAGTAGGATTGTACTGTCGCAGAAATGCTGAACTGATTTACGAGGCAACGTTAGCTAACTTTGCCAGCCCGCCCACCTAACGTTAGCTCGCTGATTGGACAGGATACGGCTGTGGAGATGGGACGCTCACGGAGGAGCCAAATCAAAGAGTCGGCTCGTTTAATTGTAACGTGGCTGTTAATATTTCTATTAGCCCTGCTGATGTTATTATTTGGGATGTAGTGGAGGGTAAACGCACATAAACTCAGTTTACCCACCTCTTTCAAATGCAACATAGGGTTTTCTCACCTTTTTATGAGTTTACCGTCACTTAACAGTGGACAGTTTAGCCAGCGGACATTTATAGTTTACCCACCTTTTATTTTACCACTGTACATCTCCTCAGTGATCTTGTCCAATTACTGTTAATATCTCAGGCTAATTTGCTGCCCCGCTCTCTCCCTCGCCCCACACGACCGCAGACTAACCTAGAATAGTGTTTCCCTAACCTCTATTAGAGCCAAATAGAGCTAAGTAGCCATTCTTCCAATAATCCTTTCCTGCCCTGATTCCCCATCCACCCAATTGTTCTTGATGCATTCTTGTTTTTCGTAACACCCTCAATCAAACTAATCTAGACTAGTGCAGGTGACTGTTTCTTGACTTAATCCAAGAGGTTAGGTCGTGTAGAAATGCAGGAAATTTGTTTAAATTACAGTTGTGGGGAATGTAATAAAAGCATAATATGGCCTGATTGTGTACGATACATCTGCCTAGTGCTGTAGTGGTGATATCAACAAGGAGAAACCCGACGCTCAACTATAAATCAAAACCTGTGCCATCTACGGCGAGACTCCCGTGAACCCCTTGTGTCAGCCATAAATCCAGCTGTGGTAGCCATGTTTTCACTGTTTTTCTCTATGTGTCTCGTGGCCTCAGTGTACAGAGTCTGTAGTCAGTCAGCAGAGACATGAAAGTGTGAGTGGTTCCACTGAGTTGCCTCAGCAGTTGAGGATACAGTTTAGTTCATTTACCTTCATCATCTGATCATCTTCCAATAATGGAAGACAGAAGCAACAATGAAATTAGTTCTCTTTATTACTGGTGGCAGATGTTGACATTTCAGCATGTGGATCATCATTACTCCATTCATATGGACTCATCCATATGGTCATTCTGTGCTACAGGGCTTTGAAAAGCTTAGCGAACACATCTTTCATTTGGTTCAGCCTTTTTTCGTTTTCCCTGACCTTTCTGGTCAGAGTGGCTGTGTCAAAGTCATCAATGGCACACATGAAAGAATGACGGTACGGCAGTCAACATTCCAGCTGTAAGGACTGGAGGTGTTATCATTCATAAGAGTCAATGAATGGAAAACACTCTGTAAGGTGCTATTTTGAGAGTAAGCATAATACTGTTGAGGTGATACTGAAGTGATATCTGCAATAACATGAATACTTACTGTATATGCCAATATGTCGCATCATTAGTTTCAGAGGTCAGAAATCAGGGACTTTTTTATGATGGCGTCATGCAGTATCCTGCCCTCTCATTTCCTGTCACTAAAAGCTTGCAGGCTGTTCTCTTGCAACAGCCAGTGTGAATCCTGCTGCTGTGTCCTTGAGCCAGTTACTGAACCTCTCTCCAGTGATAAGGGCCTCAATTAAATGCCAAAAAATGCCTGAACTTCCTGTATGTCTTTTCCTGTAGGTCCTCTCCACTCTGTCTCTACACGCGTCGTATACTTTGATTTGAGGAGATTCTTCCTCGCAGATCCTCTAAAGTTTGTTATTGGCGATCGCCGGCTCACTCTACAGTTTGTTTTGGAGTTCAAGTTCAAACTTTGGCTGGGTCATTCAAGGACACGCAAACTTGAAGCCGCTCCAGCTTTGCCTTGGCTCGGAGCCTCGTCCACTTGTGCTCTTCCTGTCTGAGGACTGTGTGCGCTCTGCAGCAGGGCTTCTTGTAGGATCTCTCTGCGTTTGGCTCTAGTCGGATCCTCAGTCCTGACCAGACTCCCCGTCCCTGTCAGTGAGATCCATACCCAAAGTATGATTTTGCCGCCATGCTCCACTGCAAGGAAGGTGTTATCCAGATGTTGAGTGCTGGTGTTTCCCAGGTGTAGTGGTTGGTATTTAGGGTATTGTGTAATCGGACCAATAATCCTTCTGCACATGCTGAGTCGTTTAAAGGACCACACGTGGAGATGCTAGATGCTAGTACCTACACCTTTTTGGCTAAACAATGTGGAACTTTCTGCGTGCAGTTCCTCAGCATTTAAAATGCACTTCATTAGGACAGATGCAAATTATATTAGAGACAAAGTGTAATGCTTTAAGTCTGTCGTTCAACCATAATGTTGGAAATGTGAGATATGAGACAAGAAGTTATGAAACATCAGCAATGTTACTGATGAGTAACAGTTAAGACTGAAAAAGTGATTTTAAGGGAAAGTGAGGGCAAGAAACAAAACTAAATATGGTTGTTATACAGTTACGTACTAAAGCAGAGAAACACTAACCAAGAAAGAAACACAGAAAATGTTGAGACTTGCTCTCATGGAACTTCTAATTTGCCAGTTAAAGTCACAGTTCAAAGAAGTGATAGCTTTGTTACTGTGTTGTGTAGAGGGAACTTTTCCAAGTCTACTCCAGCAGTCAAATAATACCAAAACTTTAAAGCTGTTCTAATCAGTGTCTTTCTAGTGGTGAATATTGGACTTACAAGTGATGTGTAAATAGAAATGTTATTGTTATCTTGTTCCTCTGGGACATGTACAGTATATATATGTATACATATATAGATAGATAGATAGATAGATAGATAGATAGATAGATAGATAGATAGATAGATAGATAGATAAGGAGGTGGAGGTTGGATGGTTGGTGCATAAAAAACATTTTTGTTTAGCTGTCTGTGAGGCTTGAATCTTTGTAGGACAGAATTTGATGGTGAGATTAATGGGTTAAATGAACAAAGTTTTGTTTCTAACGGTGATAAAAAGCTGAAGGCTGAAGGCTCTTGTTGAAAACATTCCCTGCATCACACAACAGTTGGCCCTTGTAAGGAGCCGAGCTGCTTACAGTATCCCCTAAAAAACATCAAGATGTTACTTCTGGCATGTTTTATTACCTCAAGCATGCAGCAGTTTGTGCGGCCTGACTGTAGGGCATGGAAAAAAGTCCTGGATACTCCCCCGATAGAAATGAAAGAGGATGGTATTGTTAGGTAGTTTGCCTTCTATTCTGCAGCAGAGGGTGTCTACAGGTGCCTTAAACTTCTGACAGTCATGCTTGAGCAGCAACACGATGCGGTGGGAAGAGAAACCTTAAAGAATATTGACTCAAGTCTGTTTGAGGGTGGTTTTGGCGATGCTCATTGATGTCATTCCTTTCTTAATCCACTTAAACCTCATCTTTCAAAAGAGACTCCAGACACAAAAACTGAGTGGCTGTATCTTAAAAGAATTGTTTGGGTAGAGAAATATCCCACCAGCTCCGTTTCAAAGCTTTGTGCCAGCATTGGTCAACAGCAGGAGGTATTTTCAATTGCATTTAAGTTTGACCTCCATTGCAGTTGTCCTTCCTGTACGTACTCCAGGTGTCGAAAGAGGCTTCAGAGTTGAGAGCAACACCTATAGAAGGGCTCTTGAGATATTTAGGTGAGAGGAAAAAAGAAGGAGCGTTTTATCAGCGTGAACGTAGGGACAGCTATTTATTGTTGATTTTTATATTTCCCTCCGTTTTTGATAAGCCAGTTAGATAAATATAGAGATCAGATCAGTTTTCTAACTCAGAATTATAAATAAATTGAGAAAGAAAATATTTCTGTAACACTGTATAACCTTACCTGCGTTAAAAAAGTATTGAAAAACAAGCTTGATGAAGGAATGCTGGTGACAAAGAACATGAAATGACCGCCCAGAAAAAAGCTTCTGATTCCGGTTCCTGGTTCTGATTCTTGGCATATTATTTTGAAATAGCAAAGATATCATAGTGAAAGCAAAAGCAATACAAATGTTCTCTCTCTCTTGCCATGCACACTTAAAAGTTCCAGAAAAAGCTGCTAAGTGGAGCTTCAGTTTAGTTTGCTTTGTCAAACTGCTGTTTTCAAGGTCAAGAATGAACTTTGAAGCTCATGAATTTTTGTTGTTTTCCATTAGTTTTTCTTGTTGTGCTCATGTTAGCATTAGCTTATTGTGGTATTGGGGATTCTGGCATTATGATTACAACCAGGCACTTCGAAAACTGTGTTGTTATTATACCAGATTCACTGTACACTTTTTGTATAGACGGCGCTCCTCCCTTGCATGGAGATATTATTGTACGTTTTGCTGAATCACAACCGTATTTTGTGAAGCTTAGCCACCCTTGACTAAAAATCACACAGCTTCTTCTCAGTCATGAAATAGTCACACACACGTTGCTGGAGTCAGCAGGACACACTCTTTCCAGTGATACCTCAAGTGTCCATGATGTCAAATAAACCTACTTAGAAATCGCAGGAAAGGAGACGCTTCTTATACTTACCTTAAGATCTTGCCTGGAAATCATCATGTTTAAATACTTTCATCAGAAGTAATCTTGTAATTGTTGTCTGTGCATCCATGGTGACAGAGCAAACAGGAATGTTTATTAGCTGTTGATATATATATATATATAGACAAAAAAAAGTCAATATTTAATAGATTGTTGTCACTATTGATCTCCTTTTTCTTATGGGATGTATATATCTCACATTTTATTTTCACATTTGTTGTACACCATTTGTGCATTTATTTGACACAACATGGTTCGTATATCCCTGGAACACTGACACTCTCCTCTATCCAATCATATACAGATGTTTCTGAAGTGTTGACAACCTGTGGACTTATTTACCTCTTTGTGTGCCCTTGTTTTGTCGTGATGTTTGTGATTCATGTGTGACTTGGCTGCTGTAACTCCCAATTTCCCGTTGGGATTCAGCTTTTTTTTTTTCTCATTTAAACTTTCCCAAACCATGTATCGTACCATTGACATGCCAACTGACGGCATCTCTGAAAAGCTCTGTATACATGACATACCTAGATAAAACATATAGTGACTGTGCCATAAGCCTGTAGATAAAGAGGCTGATGAGAGATTTCTGCAGAAATGCTTTTGCTTCCCATTACAACAAACTGTGTGTAGATGCATGGATAAAAAAATGGAAAAAGAAAAAAAGTTAAAGGGGTCATTCTTCTTTGAAAACAACATGGCGGCATGCAGTGACTTCACAGGCACACTTCCACACCCTCCTCTCGTCTACTCTCAGCATATCACAGAGCCAGACACTTAGACAGAAGGAAGTAAAACAGAAAGGAAGCTGTCAGACTGTGCCCTGGATGCTACACACTGTCTGACTTGCTGTCTTGTTTTTTTTTTTGTTTGCCGGTATGTAGACTCTCTATGGACCTGTATGTATGACTGTGCAGAGGTACACAGGTTGGCCAATCTTTCTTTTCTGTTTTTGCCATGAGGTGTATTTGACTCATCCCTGTCATTCTGCTTTCTTTTCCTGTGTCACTTCTTTTTTCTTTTCTTGTTCCTTATACCGTATGTCAGCCTCTAGTACATAAGTGTGTGTGTGTTTCTGTGGTTGTCTGTTCATGTTAAAATCATTGAGGAGCAAAGGAAGAAGAACCCTGCAAAACACTGAATTCTGAGTGAGCGGTTATTTTGCAGACTTTATATTTACTTAGATAAATGCTGTGGCATAATTCATTTTTTATGACCTAAAAAGATGTACGTTGGAGATTAGCTTAATGAAAAAATATATATATGTATAAGAAACACAATATTAGGCCATTTGTTTCAGCAGGGCTGCAGAGGAAGTATGCATTCAAAGTTGTACTAGTAATTCCTCAAAACCTTGAAAATGGATTTAAAAGACAGCACGGTTCTCAGAGAAAAATCCCAGTTTTGTGTCTTCGTAGTGGGATTTCCAGAGAAGACACATTAGGCTAATTAGATTTACAGACATCTAAGTAATCAGATGATTCAGCCTGATATGGAGGAAATGGCTGAGAAGTAAACAAAAGGCTTTGGTGCTTCTGCCACAGCCCTCCAACTGTTCTTAATGTTGGATTGAGACTAAAGCAGATTTTGTCTTGCACCTTAACCTTTTTACAATTAGTCCTAAGCGTATTGTAGATTTATGTCAACTAAGCCCTGTATTGAAATCTGCTTTGGTGTCGAAAATGAAAATCGGAGCCTAAATCACAATCTGTTTCGGTTTAAAATTCAAACATTTGGAACCTCAGCAAAGATTTACTGGTTTGCTGGGAATGTGTTAGAAAAGCTTTGAACGGGGTAGTTTGCATGTGGCGTGATTGGCTCTACACTCAGATGCAAGTGGTTTTAAAAAGGCCATGACAAGTCATGATATGTACTTAATGTATCAAAGTCCATTAATGCTTTTGTGTTCTAGGCATACTGTAGATGCTTAAAGGTACTGAGAGCAGATGGATTGGTATTTGGTTGCAGCTTTGATTCAGATAAAATAACAGAATTGCCTGCACTGTTACTCCACAACTGAAAGAAATGCAGCGCACAGGATGCCCTCACCACAATAATAATATTAAATAGATAAATAAGACATTATGAAATAAAAGAAACATAAATAAAAAATATAAGATATATAACTGAACTAATAAATGGTGAAATAATTTAGAGCATTATTCAAATGTATCCCCTCATTATGTTATTTATTATTTTTAGTTTTATTGGACTTCATTTAAATGTTCTGTTGATTGACTAAGTGTTGCAGCTCCAGAGTAGTCACCAATTCCCACCCCCTCGCCTTTCAGCCAATCACAAGTCCCCAGCCTCCCAGCAGGCTCACCAACTGCCAGCTAGCTCACTAACTAGCACCTGTTGGCGAGACAAACCACAAGACAAAGACTGTCTGTTTTTATCTTGACACCGTTGTGTGTCTTTCTCAGAAAAACACCTTTGAAATCAAAGGCTGCAGAGCTAACTCTGAATCAACCAGTAAGTTTCTGCCATTAACTCTTGTTTTTCACTTTCCCACCGAGTAATAACCCAAAATGGCGAGCTAGTCTAGCTAGTTAGCCGGCTAGCTAGCATGTGCAGCCTTGTTAAGCTAAAAAAAAAGGAGTGGTTTAGTTACTGTGTGTTTATTCACAGCAGCCTCTAGTTACCAGTTAAATAATAATAATGATTAGATTTTTAATCATTTCTTAAATTATTTCACAGTTTATTGGTTTATTTATATATTTAAGACAGTTTATTCATAGTATTTATTTCATAATGTCGTATTTATTTATTTATTCAATATCGCAACACATTGGGGCTAACTGTTACGTAGTGCAAGGCAGTAGTGCAGCAGTAATTTCAATGAATGAACTGCTAACAAAGATTCAAAGTATGAAGTGCGACTGTGGCCTCAGTCTCATTTGGAAGTTCAGCCTTGCGCTCTAAACTTACTTAGCCTCCAAGGTTGACCGTTTTTAATTGCCATTTCGGCAAAACAGCCTGGAACTAATGCGTGTTGTATTTTGGTTGAAAAGAAAAAGTTCCTTGACATTTCTCTAAGAGGGACCCCTGTGGATTGGAAAACACTGCTGTTGATCACAGAGGTTACTCTGCAGCATACAAATTTAAAGTTCAGTGAGGAGAGCAAACCGTGCAGCAGTTTCCAGAAAAGCACACACACACACACACACACACAGACACAGACACACACACAAATGAAAGTGTGGCAGCCAGAATTAGTGTTTCTCCAATATAAAAGACAGGCAGGGTGCTGGCGCACAGATTTTGAAGTAAAAGCTAAAGCTGTAGTCTTGTCTTACACCAAGTTGACCTTTTATTTTCTCTGTCTGTTATTTGTACTTCTTCTCTTGTACATGACTGTTGCTTTCGGGAACGTGTAATTTGGTCTGCTTCCTGATACCTTGACCTGAGCAATTCAGACAAAAGCAATTAACTACGGTAGCCTTGTGGTGCAAAACCAAAACAGAATTTGGGAAGTCAAAATCTAAGAAATAACTTCAAAAAGCTAAAATACAAAATTACAAAGCAGAAGAACAAATCATAGATAAAGTGATCAGTTCAGTGTCATGCAGTGCACTCATACATACAGTATTCCATAACTGCAGAATTGAAAAACATAATGCCAGCCAAATGAATTAAATATCTTTTATACAGGCTGAGGCAACAATGTGACAACATATTATTGTATCAGTGGAAAGTATGGCCAGTGTGCCCTGATGACTGGGCAGTGATTAGCTTATTTCGTTACGCATTAAGTAGCCTACACTATCTCTAATCTTCCTTTGGTAGCCTAATCCTCTTTTTTCCTGGATGGCAGTAACACTGTTACTTTTCACGGTCATACTTTTTACAGTGTATTCATTATAGTTGTTTGTTTCACTGATTTTAATCTATTTTTACAGTCCAAAATGGTTTTTGAAATGTCAGCAGTATGTTTTACGCCCCATATAATTATATATATATATGAGTATGAATATTCCTAACCACTACATACGTGTACATTCAGCTTTACCACAAAGATCACACTGCTAGATGCACAATAAGTGCAGTATGTGACATCAACACATCAACAGCATGCAGCCTCATGCAGTTCTCATCATTTTTAGCCACAAGGTCTTGAAGGATGTCAATGTTGACGATCTGTCAGTCCACCACTTTGGTCCAGACTGAAATGCTTGAAATGCCATAAAATTGTATACAGACATTCATTGTAAGAGGATGAATCCTACTGACTTTGGTGTTCCCCTGACTATTGAAGTGCCATCATAAGGTTGACATTTGTGGTCCTAAGTGAAATGTCCCTACAACTATTGGATTATATTTTAAAATTAAAAAAAATATGCTTACCAACACCTCTAAAGGTCATTGATTAACACGTTGTGTCTCATTTGTTTAACCCGAACAGAAATGTGCAGTACTTCTGTGCAGAGTATCTCTGGCTATAGCGCTGGTTGCGTGTCAACCACATTGTTACACCAAGACTGGAGACGGGAAAGATGGGAAGTCACTGTTTTTCCGCCAAGAAATGGTTCTGGCACGTAATTCCCCCTAAAACCACAAACTGTCATTTTTTTTTTATTTGTGTACGGATTAAACTAACAAGACACAACATGAGCTGTAGAGGTATAGGTAGGCATATTTTGAACTTTGGACAGAGCCAGGCAAGCTTCCAGTCTTGCTAAACTAGGCTAACCACGTCATGATTCCAGCTCTATACTCTCACCACTGGAAAGAAAGAAAACAAGCCTATTTCCAAAAAATGTTGAACTATTCTTGTAACAAATGCTACAGTACATGCCATCTGTCTAGTTTTCTTTTGAGAATTCTCCTCTTATGGGTACTCTCCGTGCTGAGCCCTTAGACGAAGCTGCTTGCACCCAAACTGCTTTCAAAGTTTTCATTAGTAATATTCATTACAGCCTCCATAATTGTGGATCCGGTAAAGTAGTAAAAAAAAAAAATCCAAATCACTTGCACATTACTGATGTATTGTATCAGATGACCTCTGTGTTAGGCAAAACATTGCAGGTATTGCAATTTGGGGTGGAATTTTTACTTTTGGGATCTGGCAGATCAAGAATGACCTTTGCAATTATTACAAATTGCAGGAGAACCCCGGCTAATAATAGTTGTGTACAAGTAGTCAGACAATCTCTGCAGTTAATCACTGGACATCACCAGGACACACAGAGCTGAAGTGAGTTTTCCAACGTTGTTGTTGCTCTTGGAAGCTGCTGTTTTTGCCCCCTCCCACCCCACCCCACCCATATCTAAGATAACTGTAATTGAATGGAACCACATTTGTTTGAAAAGATCTGTTTGCGTCAGCCATCTCGCCTGCTTTGAATATGTACCTAATGAACCTAATTTGATCCCTGAGAGGCTCACTTTCTGATAGTAGTGTAATGGTTCCGAACGGATTGACTTGATGCCTTTGTCATTGTTTTTCTGTTATTTTCTATGTTCACATTGCAAGTTCTTGGATGCAGAGATAAGTAAAGTGTTGACTCTTTGAAACCCTGTTCTGTGCAGAAAAGCCTGAATGACTGAATAGCAGGAACAAGTCACAGGTGACAGTCATTTGTCACTTCCCATGTGGTTCAGACAGAGCGCTGAGTTTGACCTGTATTTAGATGACAGCCGATAATCTTGTGTGCCATCTTTATGCTGACACACACTTCCTTTACCATCCTTCACTGAGCAGGGTATTGTCAGCAACATTTCAGCACAGATACGTGTGGTTATCTTTTAACAAACATATAAAAGCAGTTGCACACATATATAATCGAAGGCAGGCCTTAAAGTGACACCGAAGGTACATTGAAATGTACACTCAGATCACTTGAAGTGGATCAGACTGTGCAGCCTGCCCTCGTTTACCAGAGTTAAACATTCTCAGAAACAAATAACTCAAGTCTCTCAAGTTTTCATGTGACTTGCAGTGAATGAGGTTATGAATCTGACACAAATTGACTGACTGAATTTACTGTGATCACTGTGATTACGGTGATTTACAGTGCTATAAACTGATGTTGTACCCTTTCTTTCTCTTCTATGTGACTGGATTGTGATAATCAACTGCTGACAACACTGCAGGTAAGTTGTGATCTCCTTCTATTCCTTATTGAATATGAACTGTATGCCTGTGTGGGGATCTTCTGAACTTCACCCAAATTCAGGTTTTCAGGTTTTTGTCAAATTCTGCTTGTATTACTGTTTAGTCGGGCTGTATTGAACCTCAGTAGTTTTGGTTACGACCAAACTGTGTCAAGGGCCAAAAGTTGATCAGATTTATTATGATTGCTGTATTGATTGCTCATTCTTTGATCAGATAGGCCTAGTTGCTGGTTGTAATCAAATTTTGCCAGTTTAAGATTGTATTTTATTTAGACTATGTTTTTATACGGCTGTGTATGTTTAGACAACATTTAACATTGTAGGACTTTGGCTTCATTTGTTAAAGGAAAAAAAAATTACTTTGAAAAATGATTTTGTATTTTAAAAGGTAAGGCATCAATAAAAGCACAGGTGGGGACTCGAGTCACAAATCTGGTGACTTTAACTTAATGATGATCTGTTGACTTGGAATGACTTGATATCTTCCCCAAGCCCGGTATTTGTTATAAAAAAGTGTGCCATGAGTCATTCTTTTTCCGAAAATAGCTATACTTTGAATTAATGTGACAGCAGCAGTAGAGTATGAATATGAGTAGTATGTATTAATAAGGTGCGAGTAAAGTGATAGTAATGAGCTTGAGAGCTCAAGAGTTCAACAGTCTTATTGCCTGTGGGATGAAGCTGTCCCTGAGCCTGATGTTGCAGGACCCGATGCTGCACTACTGTCTGCTGGACGGCAGCAAGCAGAACAGCTTGTGGGTTGGGGTCTTTGATGACCCTGTTGGCCTTCTTCCTACACCGCTGGGTGTGGAGGTCCTCTGTGGATGGCAGCTCCATCCTGGTGATGATGAGCAGTTTTCATCACCCTCTGTATAGCCTTATGGTTGAAGGCAGTGCAACTGCCATACCAGGCAGTGGTGCAGCCAGTCAGAATACTATCTATGGTGCACCTATAGAAGTTGCAGAGTATCCTGGAGTCCATGTTGAGTGTTAATGTTGTCGTCCTGACGTACAGACCACTCCGTAGTGCTGAAGCAGTGACGTTGGACCAATCAAACAATCAGACACCTGCTGAATGGTCCACATCACCGGTCTGTCCTGTTTGAGTTTCTGACTATAGGCAGGCAGGAGCAGGACTAAGATGTGATCTGATTTGCCAAAAGGGGGGTGAGGGAGGGCCTTATATCTGTCCTGGAAAGGAGTGTAAGCATTGTCGAGTGTGTTACCACAATGCTTAGGACTGCTGATGTATTGGTGCTATCTCAGCAGGACCTTCCTCAGGTTGGCTTTGTTAAAATCCCTGGCCACAATAAAAGCAACCTCGGGCAGTGGGGTCTCAGTCCTGTCGATAACTCCATACAACTTGTCCAGGGCTTGGATGGTGTTGGCGTGTGGTGGAATGTACATTGCTGTGAGGACGACCGATGTAAACTCCCTCGGGAGATAATAAAGACGGCATCTGATCATAAGATGGTCTAAGTCAGAAGAACAGCCCGTAGAAGTGATCTCAACGTCTGAGCACCACTGGTTGTTGACCATTGAGCAGACACCTCCTGCCTTGCTCTTCCTCAATTCTATTGTCTGGTCCTGGCGGTGAATGGAGAGCCCCTCAGGAACAACGGCCAAGTCTGGGATCGAAGGGTTGAGCCAAGTCTCCGTGAAAACCATAACGTTACAGTTCTTAGTGTCCCGTTGAAAAGCCATCCTGCTCCTGAGGTAATCCAGTTTATTGTCCAGTGACTGGATGTTAGCTAGAAGAATAGTTGATAGAGGAGGCCGGTTTTCACGTTTCCTCAGCCTGACCCTTGATGCCTTCGTCGCTTCCACTTCCCAGGTGCAGCAACAGGTAATCCCCGCCATGGATATTATATATATTATATAATATATAGCATAATATATATTATATATTCCCCATTGTTTGTTGATCGTGGTGAAAAAGTGTTTACCACCAACGACCTGATGTGCAAAAGTTGTTCTCTATCATATTGTTTGACAGCATGTTGCAAAAAAGATAGAAGTAAATAGCCAAATAAAACAAGGAAAAAGCAAAGTTGAGGAGGAGCTTGAGACATGGCAGCTGTGCCCAGCGCTTCTTCTCTAACCCCTTTACAGCTACAGTTGGTAGGATTGAGAAAAGAGTGGACTTAGCTTGAAAATTCGAACGAGTACAACTTCCAGGTCCCTCCCTCTCTCCCTCCGCTGCGATCCAGCTTGTCCAGAAATCCCCGCCCCGCAGCGTCGCTCAATCTAATTCTTTCTTTTTAGCTGGTCTTCTTCTGTTTACTTGTCTTTGTGTGTAAGCTGTTGTTTTCCCATTGCTTGGTTGTTCGGTGGTTGTTTACTGGTCCGCCATTGCGTCCGCTCCAAGTTCACGCATGCGCGGGGGAGGGGAGCTGCCCGCAGTGTGAGCAGGAGCAATAGATTGACACTCCGCCAGATACTCCTCCTGCTCTGATTGGTTGTTTTTACTAGGGAGCGGTGGATTCTTGCAAATGGTCTTAGGGGCAGCAGGTGGAGCCAGAGGAGCCTGATTTTTTTCACAGACTGTCTCATGTCAGGACATAGTGACAGTTTTAGCAAATATGACTAAAAGTTATTTTTATACAAGTTACCAACTACAGCTGTAATACAGTGAGCACTAGCATTTTTTGTCCTTTTTTTTTAAGATTCTGAATCTATAACAATGCAAAGAGAAGCATTAAGTTCGATTGAAAGAATGGAGTGATGGATAATGACAAACGTGCACAACACTCATCACTGCTTAGAAGTGGTCGCAAATGTGTGTGTGACAGCACTTTCGTGCACTTTGTAAAAAAACCGTGGTGACTGTTAACCAGATTTGAAATTATTTGTACTATTTTATCTTATCTATCACCAAAAAACACACAAATGCAGTCCTGCTCCTGTTACATGTTCTGATCATTATATAAGGTTGTTTTTTATCTTTATCGCTGAAAGTATGTTTTTCAGCAAATTTGCAAAACCTTGTGTTTCTCTGGTTTTCTGCATCAATTTCAAATTCTGTTTCTAAATCCAGATTCTCTGATTCAGTGCACAATTTCTACAAAACGGATAACACAGGGCCTTGTGTGGGTTTACACACTACCTGTGCCTGTGCCTTCAGCAAAACCTCTAGTTGTGTGGCCTAATGTGATCCTGTTATAATCGGGAGTGGATTTATGTTAGGTATGAGGAGCTTATGAACCCCCTGGCAGTCAGTGTGGAGCTGCGCTGTGTTTTCATGCTTCAGGGAAAGTTGAAAAACGCTCTCAGGCTTGGATGGGGTTGAATTATTCATGGAGATTGAGGGAGAGGAGCTGTAAAAGCCTTCATCTTCACTTTTCTGCCCCTGGCTGTGCTGCTCCGTGGTGCACTCCGAGTGATGGGGTGAGTTGGGGTAAGAAGGCACGTGATTATCTTTGTAGAATATTGATACCACATGGACTGGCAGGCGGAGAGTGGGAAAGGGGGCTATACTCATGGGATACACCAATTGCCTTTTCCTTGTAGATTCCCATCCAGACCGCAATTTTTGGGGATGTCGTTGATCCATATCTAAACATCTGTTTTGTATTTTGGTTCACCCATCATGCTGGTAGTCATGTTGACATTCTCATACAGTATATACTGAAGTTGTCAGGGCTGTCAGCAGCTTGTAAAATAAGGAGAACTATGTAATGCTAGTAAGCATGGAGACACACTGCAGCGGTGCTGGCAGTGAACTGCAGTACTTTTTTATATGGATGAACAAGTGTAACCGCCATTGGAAATATGACAGATACTGGAGCTTACATGTTATGAATGGAATACACTCTAACTTTGAGACTTACAAGTTTATTCATTAGGATATGTTCTTACTGTATATGATATTCTATATTTGTCTTATTGTCAGGAAATCCCATTAAAAGACCCAAATACCCAATGAACTTATCCTACTAACAAGTACTGTGTGTGTATCCAAAGCCTGATGTATCTTATTTCTCACAACATGGAACTCCATTGTTGTCCATAAAGTATTAAAAACACATCAATGAGCCACACTGTTGCACTGAGTGACATGTTCCTTTCATTACCATGAACACACACACCGTAGTTTATTTTGACTGTTGACCCACATACACTGTCCCGCTGCTTCACATACTCACCAAATGTGGATTAATTCGCAGCTGAAAATACTCCCCAACATATGCACTATGTACTCATGTTTGAGTAACATTTGATGAAAACCACAGTGGCCATGTGCTTCGAGAAATTAAACTATATATTTGTGATCCATATTTTAAAGATTTACTTGTTTAGTTAGAACAAATGTGATGAATGCCACAGACAGTTTAGAGAAATCAGAACGTATTGAGAACAGATAAACCCAACTGTTGGATTTGGTCTTCTCATGGGACTTGCTGACAATAAGAAACAAACATTTTATAAGATTGGTATGAAGCATGCATTACATCATGCATGATGACAAGAAGGTTAATAGCTAAGAGAATATACTTCAAACCTTGGCATGGGTTTCCTCGTTGTTGTGGTCAGGTGACCCTGAGAGTTACTGTATGCTGGATGGGGTTTTATACCCCTGGCAGGTTCAGTCAAACTGGAATGGTCAAGGGTGAGGAGTCAGACGCAGCAGTCCCCGGTCCTCCAGAGTCTTTTATTAAGTAGTTGGTTAGATGTTTTTTGAAGTCCACGTGCCACTGAACGAAAGTAAGTTCCTGGCCATTCTCTATGGGTTTTAAAAAGGCCTTCATGGAAGGTGAGTACTTCAAGCTATCAAAAAGTAATCAATATCATAAATAATACTGTACTAAAAAATAATGAGTAATGAGGGGGTATTTTTTGCTTCACTAGCTACAGGGCCTAAGGATAGTGATGCTGATGGTCTGTTCAACAGAGGATAATATTGTATTTCCTCAATTAGTGACCTCAAATAGTACAGAGGCCAGGCTTGTATTAGAGGCCTTTATTTCTAATTCCCTCTGTTTGATAAGTATATTTGGTCATATCTTAGTGTGGAGCCTCCTTGTTTTCTGTTAAAGTTTTGTTACTGCTTTATTATGCTGTTAATACAAACTCAACACTTCCTATCCGTTTCAAATTAAAGCCCTCTAGTTTTTCAGTGCGCAGAATCCCTTCATTTCTTAACAAGGTTTTTATTGTGAAATATTTACAGGAATGTGTTGTGGAAAATTCAGTGACTTGCACGGTTCCCATACGGTACTTCAAATGTAGCTCTTGTCATCTGTGTGGTACTTGTAATTTACTACAAAATACAGTTTGGCTGGGACATTAACTCACATACACCCACAGTGACTGAAATACCACAGTAACACTTAAGATGAGTAATCTAGAACAACAAAGTGTTGAAATAGCATGATTATACCACTGCGTGGCCCCTGCGCTGTCCCACTGCCACAGAAATTAGACACTTTATTTTGAATTTAATACAGTTGTTGCTATTATTGGTTGCACCACATGATGAGTGGTCACTCCAAATGGTATGAAGACCTCGTATCATTAAAAATCTATTTAAAGACATCAATAAACAATAAATTCATTACAAAAAATAGATTTAAACCAGATTTTATTAAAATTTCACAGAATTTTCATGAACACAAACATTTCATAAACACTGTCTTAATAAAAATCTCATCCCAAACATTTAGAAGTGCAGCGCACATTCACGGCTTTGTTTTGAACAAACATTGCATTTAAATTGACAATGGAACAAATCAATTTGGATTATCAAATCATTTTGATCAGAACCCTGTATTATCTAATCATGTAATCATGCCTCATCACAAACACTTTTAAGTGAAGTGATTTTTAATATAAAAATATTGATAGGGGCTTCACAGTGGCAGAGTGGTTAAGAGTATACCTTATGACCGCAAAACCCCTGCTTTGATTGCATCTTACACCCCTTTTTCTCTCCCCTTGTTTCATGTCTGTCTCAACAACCAACTGCTCAGTAAAGGCAAAAAGAAAAAGATTATAACAAAAAAAAATTGATAGTGCTTTATCTACACTTCTGGACTTCTGGTAAAGCCAAATCATTAGTATGTTTTTGTTCCATATGGGATCAGACAAGGGCGTTTGTAAAATCCTGCTCAGAAAAAGACTGGATAATTTGACTTTCTCTGGCTGGATGGTAAAATGTATTTTCTGATTGGATAGTACAGGCTAATTGCATTCAGTTATAAAGATTGCATTAAAATCCTTTATTGTATCTTCAGTGTTCTACGCAAAATATTTCTACAACTAAAGACCTTTTCTCTGCACATGTGTAAATTGTTTGCACAGTCAAGCTTGTGAATGTGTAAAATCATTTATTTTCCTGTTCACACGTTCAGATACGTTCTGTGTTTGTCATGGGCTCAAAAAAGGTGATATACAACCACAAATGATTTCTGAACATTTCACAAGCCAAGAATATTTCATAATATTCTCCATAGTGCCATATCATGTTTTCAAATTGTGGTATATAATGAACATTTTATCTTATATATGCAGCTAGCAAGGCTTTAAGCTTTTGGCCTGCAGTCCTCCGCCAGTCCTCCTGTCTTGTAGCTAGTGTGCCTTCACCTTAAAGGGGTGCTGGAATGGGAGCGTTCAGCTCTGTGGCCTGTTACGTAAGGCTTTGGCTGTGGTGCTCAGAGCTGCGTGGCCCCTGCGCTGTCCCACTGCCAACAAGCACAGGAGGTTTCATCACCCCGCTGTTTCAAAGGGCCCTCTGGACTCTGGATATTGTTTAGTGCTGCTCTGTAGTTTGCCTAATTCATTTTCTCCTTTCTCTCTCCTTTAGACCAACCATCTGTCATCCTCCCTGATAGTCTCCCTCTTTTAAACCCTCTGTCTTTTTCCTCATTTGCTCTCTCCTCTTTTGCTGACTCACTCCACTCTCTGAAATTATAATGCACTGAAATAGCTGACTCTCTCGCATAGTCTTATTGCACCATTTTGTTTTCATATCTGCTTCTCCTCTGTGCTTCCCTCTCCACTGAGACTGTGTCTAACAAGAAGCTGTGAATAAGGATAAGGCTGACTTAGAATAAGAAGGACTTACTTCCACGTTTTTTTTAACTTTAGTTTCTTAAAATATATCTTTTTATAAAATAAAATAAAATATATCATTTGGTTTTACACACAGAGGAAAGAAGAGCCAGTTGTTATTTGTCACATTAAATTATGAAGCCTGATATCATTATCTGTCATTGTAATAATAACATATAGATCGTTTTTGAACTGACATACAAAACATTCTTATTGGAATTACTTTGAGATGCTCATTAGGCATTATAAAGACAATATTATTATATTATGACGTTATACAGGCACATTATAAAAACTATGTAAGTTATTATTTTGTAAGCATGAGTAAAGGTGCAGAGGGAGTGGCGTGAGGCCAAGATACTGTGTGAAGTGAAAGGGAGAGGGGTATGCCCGTGTTCTAAAAACAACAGGAAGTCAGTTGTTGTAGTTTGGCTGCTGATTTACCAATCAGCATCATCATAGACAATCATTGAAAAAAGACACTCCTTGTAACTCCAGAACTGAAGTTTTCTTCAGTATCAAAGTAATCCTGTGATAGTTGTCTGTACATCCACGGACACATTGCAAACAAGAACTGCTAATAGCTAATTCTGCACACCTTTAATGGTGCCAATTTGCCAAAATGTAACCAAATGTAGGCCTAAAAAATGGGTCTCAAGTTGTAGCATACAGCTTAATCACTGACTTCATGGCAACATTATACTTCCTGGGGTAGAAGGAGGGCTGCAGTTGTCTCAGTTTTGTCTGAGGGGGGGCCCACAATGTCAGACTTTGAACTCTCTGGTCTAAGCTTTAAACAAGCTTATATGCACTTCAGTTACAGTGAAGTGTTTCTGAACAAGCTATGTCCATTGAAGGACAAAACTCTTCTTAAAAACATCTTCTACATGTTGTTATGTGTCAGTGGATGAAACTGATTTCTTTAGAGTATTTTTGTGCTTTGTGGTAAAAAAATTCTAAAAGTCTTCAGTGAATAAAATAGTAATGAATAAAGTGCTTGTTAAATAGTTTCCAGCTTCCTCGCCACAGTGAATGGTTTTACAGCGACCCCCAATAATCCTACCAAATGAATGTTAAAAAAAAGCACTGAAAAATATAAAAGTGGTAGTTATAAAAGAGACTCTCCTCACCAGAATAATGACAGCACTGGTTGCTTGATCGAATGCTTAAAACAAGCTCTCTCAATAGCAAAAGTGGAAGCAGCGTGACCTCCGCTGCTGGATAGTCGGATGTACAGTGTGCAAAATGCAGGGGGTCTCGGACTCCTTAATTAACACCCAGGACCCTATTAAAACCTCAAAATCAAACTGTTATATAATCTCAAAAATTGATATAATTGTTTTCTATATACCTATACTGTGACTACAATACTACACGAGTCCATATGCAAAATATGAGTCCTTATTTATCCAACAAGGACATAATGGGGTTTGGAGATTTGATAGTTTGTACGTAGAAAAGCAAACAAGGTCACTTACTGTTAAATCCTGGTGACACTATTGGTGAAGATTTAGATAAAAATATAATGTACGCACATTGTGCCAACTGTGTGTGCAGTACACAGGATTGTGGAGATGTCTAAGGGTGTGCCTCCACAATCTGTATGTATCAGTGTGTATGTGTGTGTGTTTTATTTAGTTATTGTTATCATTTATTTATATATGATATCATTCTCTGGTCGCTGTGCAACCTCGCTGAACCCTGGTGCCTGTAATGCCCGGCAGCATCTCTGAGCCTGTTTGATCACAGGTCAAGTCAGGTCTTCTATTAACAGGTTAGGTCGGGTTGGGTTCGTCTGTTTGGTTCTGGTCCCGAGCTTTGTGGGTATGGGGCACAGGTTTGCAAACTTGACCTGTGCAGGACTCTGGAGATAAAAGAACATCCTCACATGATGGAATGGGTTTTCGCTAACATGTTTTATTTGTGGATAATTGTGGCTGAATAATTGTATGGTACTGGGGCTTTGCATGTTATGTTAATTATTTTAACCATAATCAATAGTTTTTTGTTCTGTTTTGTTTGTGTTTTTTTGTGTGTGTAGCATAAAGGGACTACAACATGAATTTTGTTATACAACCTTGTGTTGTATAATGATAAGTAAAGTAAATGAACCCATGAACCCTTGTGGCTGATGTAGGCCTAGTCTGTTTTGGAAGCCCGGCGCATAGCACAGGAACCACCAAACTGCATTTCATGGCCGGTCCTTACCTAACTGTGTTTTAACCCTGAAGTTGATCTCAGTCTCTCTCCTTAACTTCACCAAGTAGTGTGTTTGTTACCCAAACTTAATCAACCGTTAACCACAGAGGTGATAGATCAGAAATCACTGATATAAATCATATTTGGGACAGTATGGGTCATTATTGAAGGCACTTGCAAATGACCTATTTTCTTGTTTAGGTTTGAGGACTTGTTTGGATAGAGTCATTGTTTTGCAGTGGTTTCAGAAGGCTAGATCACACAGAATTTGCTAATTTGCTTTGTGGGCTTTTAAACATGAGGTACACTAGTTAGCTTTTTGTTTGAGAAACCTGCACTAGCAGAAGAAACACCCTCGTCATGATTGGCACCTCAGCAACTTCAGTTCAAGTCCAAGTTCAAGTGTATTTGTCACATATAATCATACAGGGTATAATCATAGTGGAATGTGTGACCGTTAGCTCCTTCATTTTTGCAATAAAAAATAAGTGTAAACAATAAAGAATAAAATAAGAAGCCTAGTAAATAATAATGTTAACTATAGTAGTAACTATAATAATAAAGTAAGTAAAAATAGTCTTTGGGCAATTCCTCATTTAGGATCCTAGTGGCTGGAGGTTAGAATCTCCTCCTGAGCCTCGCAGTGCTGGCCTGGTGTATCTTCTTGACCGCAGCAGGTAGAATAGGCCGTTATCTGGGTGGTTAAGATCCTGTCCAATACTCCTAGCCTTAGTCTTAGTCTCAGCTGCGGTCTGTTAGGGGTCAGATCATCAAACAAAGGGTCAGATCATTGAACAGGTTCAGTGTCACACATATCAGGGTACTCTAATTGATAATAAGCTGACATTCAGTGACAACACAGTGGCAATTTGTAAACAAGCCCAGCAACGACCGCACTTCCTCCAGAAGCTCAACTGGTTTCGGGTGTGCAGTAAACTCATGATGCTCTACAGCTTCTGCAGCTCCATGGTAGAGTCAGTCATCACCTTCTCTATTATTACTTGGTTTGGTAGTCTCTCAACAGGTGATAAGAACAGGTTGCATATAGTTAAAAGTTAAACTACTTGATCTGTCTCACACAAGAAAGCAATTTCAAAGGCTCTCAAAGAGTTTTACAGTGTTCTCTTCATCCTCTGCATTGAGAGTTTTAGCTTCTCCCCTCCGGGCGGAGATTTAGACTATCAAAGGCCATGTGATGATGCTTTTTCTTTTTTTTTTGTCTTTTGATGGACTGAATGGTGATGGCTGAACATACTCTAGGCATCTTGTTGTCACTTGATGGATTCATGTTTTATGTATTTTATCATGTTTGATGTATTTTATCATGTTTGATGTACATAATCTCAGCGTGTTCTATGGTTTGCTTGGCTGCAAGACAAATTTCCCCTCAGGGACAATAAAGTTAAAGTTGAAGTTGCTGTCAGTCACTTACCTGGTGCAGCTAATGGCAGCTAATGTTGTTAACCAACTGAAAAAAAACAGTCTTATTAATCCAAGCCTAATACTGTTAATGGTGTCACACTTAGTAAATCAAGGTTTACAAAAACAACCACCAACTTAATAAACTTTATAGAAAGAAGGCTGTCTCTGTTTACATCTAATTGGACAGCGGTGAAAAAGCTGCAGTGATATACTGTAAATAAGGCCTTTCCACTCAGCACTGAATACTGGATTTTTTTTCTGTGTGCTCAGAGCATTTCTCAAAAAAAATATGAGGTACGCTGGGTGGATTAAATGTGAGGCATACAGGGAGCAGAGGCAGTGCAAAAAAACACTTAAAAACATACTGAAAATAATTAGAAAACAGCAGATCTCACTGCCAAATGTGCATCCTGTGTGATCAGGCCCCAAGTCATTTTGTCTTTCAAAACCTGTTGAGTAATACTAAGTAGGTGGATGAACAGAAACATCAGACTCTGTGTGTACAATATTTGTGGTGTCCGTGTGTGTGTGTGTGTGTAAGTGTGTGTGTGT
>NTHP01000117.1:1350366-1389559 GCA_003416845.1 Oplegnathus fasciatus | reverse complement strand
TGAGAAAGCATTCAGGCCACTTTAAAGTGATTTCATATGGTGATTTAAAGCTTTGGATTCAGGTTAAGGTCAAGGTTCCTCTCTAACTTTGTCAGCTTACAGTTAGCGCAGCGGCATGGAAATAAGCTCAATGTGTGTGTGTGTTTTCATAATGATCCTGTTTTTGAGCATTGGCTAGATTGAAAGGCTAAGCAATCACTCCGGACCATATTATCATGCATTCACTAGGTGTCTCTATTCTAACTAATTCTGAGTGGTGTTAGAGGCTCTGACTGCATCTATACTGTGGCTTCATGCTGCTCCTTAGTAATGAGTGACCAGTCAAGTATTTTTTGCTGCTTTGTCATAACATTACATTTTGATGAGTCAACCTCTTGCTAAGCATTAGTGGAAAATAAACAAAAGAACCTCCAATTTACTTCAGAACTTTACACAAATGTACTGTTCTCTACTAGCACTAGTTTTATGAATATTCACAACAAAATTTTAGAATCAAAAGAATGTCAGTAACTCTGATACATTGTGCCATTTGATTGACGCTTTACCCTAATGTGGCATTAAATCAATCAATCAATCAAACTTTATTTGTATCTCCTGTTATACAGGTTAGTGAAATTCAGGAAAGACAGAAAGAGTGCAAGCTGCAGAAGAAAGCAGTGGAAAAAGTGCTACTGTTCCCATTACCTTTAATCGCACCTTCATTTTATCAATACAGTTTTTCCACTTCAGCCACTTCTTTAAACGAACGAGTTTCTGGTGTTTTAATTCAGTCGTTTTAAATGCAAATTCATATTTGCATAAAAACAGATGGAAACACTGGTCAGCCAGGAGTAATGCAAATGTGAGTTGCTGTTGACAGTCAGTTATATGAAAATATCAGTCACGGTCAACTTTCCTCCACCAACAACCTTGCTTAGTGTCCACACAAAAGTTGACTTTCCTCGGTCGCCTATCTGCACTTTATCTGAAATTGATGGACTCCAGTGAGTTGATGTTGATGGTGTGAGCAATTCCCCTGGCTGGGTGTCAGGGGAAAACGGTGAATTACTGGATGCAGAAATGCGACCCAGTACTAATGGATGTAGAATGAGATAATCAAGAGGCTAACGACGACAGGAATATTTGTCAGAGAGAGCAGCAGTGAAGAGCTTTGTACTTAGCTTTAGACATCCAAAATGCATCCATTACTCCTAACTATACCAGGGCCTTTCTTATGCACTGACTTACAATTTTATGTTCCTTCAGGGCGCATGAATGTATCCCAACACAAAGGGCCTCTTCTGGACTCACAGCTGTGCATGAGGCTTCAGCTGGACTCGCTGTCCTAGTTTGGCTGCATATTGACACACACACAGACACACACACACAAATACAGTCAGCACAGGGAGCTCAAAGAGTGAGACAGCGCACTCAGGGTACATGGGACATGGAAGGCAAAACAGTATGTGGTATTAGGCCTAGACCGCCAAGTGTCCAAACTGACCAAATGAAAGAGACCCCTGTCCGTCCTGTTTGTCCCTTTGTATTGTTCCTTGTTGTGATGTGGCCCAGATTCCCCAAACTGGGTGCCATGGCTAAAAGTAGCACTCTGTACACAGAGGCTACTCAGTTTAAGTATGTGTGGTTCTGTCAGCATTTGAAGATTTGCAGAATCGGTTACGTCTTGCCTGAGTGATTGTACAAGTTTTAGCCATCTGCAGTCACTTCCAGGGGGATGTGGGTAGGGAAAAAATTAGGATTGTCTTAAAGTATAATATCACTGTTGTTTGGCTGGTCCTAACTTGTTCCAGAGCCTAAAGGAAATTCGTGCAGACCCTCTGTCATGAACTTGGAGAATATTCTTAGAAGGCAGCTCTCGCTGTTTGTGTTGGCGTGAAAGTATTTCCATTGTTCTGTAATTTCATCATCAACATTTTATTGTCATGGGTATGTGTTTGGAAACACGGGTAGTTTGACATCAAACCTTCAGTATTCCCATGTCCAGGTGATTACACAATATTCTTGGCAGGGAACATGCTAAACCATGATGCCAACTGTGTTTAAACTTCAATGGTCTGACACTGATGTCAACAATTCTGCTCCTTATGGTTTATGTCCAACGGCAAACAGCAAAGTTCACTGCCAATGCAGGAAGCTGTGTTTTCTTTACGTCGTGAGGTGGAAAGTGAAGGTGTGATTACACTAAAAAGGAAGTTCTGGTCAGTGGTCAAACAGCATCTGAAACTCCCTCCCCCCAGCCTTTCCAACGTCCGGGCTGTGTCTGATAATTTGTCTTAACTTTCCAAAACCAATGATCCAACAAGTACGCCCACTTCACACAGCCGTTGGCCAGAGAGTTGGCAGGGTTTGAACTTTTCTCTCAAGCTCTCTTTTTTCATCCTTAATACAATTACTGTACAAACAAGTACAACACAATGAATGTGTTCAAGGAAAGATTGTCCAAACAGCTACAAACACTTGCCTTCCGACGTGGTTATACGACAAGTTGGATGAATTAGTTTGCTTTCAGTATACCCACGGCTTAAAGAGGTCAAGGACGTGGATGGATGGGTAGAGCGTCCCACTTCAATGCAGAAGTCCAGAGTTTGCATCCAGTCTTAGACCATACCACAGTATACTTGGTATACGATCTTTCCCTGGTATACGATCTTTCCCTAACCTTAACCACGCCATAGCTGCCGTGCACATATATTGTAGAAAGAATACATTTTACAAATGTTGGCATTGAACATAATCCCAGGTTTGGAGAATATCAGTGTTGTTGTTGTCTTACATTTATCCAACGCTGGTTTATAAGGGGTATTGGAGACTAAGAGCAACTACTAACCTTTGAGCTGACCTACTGCAATGTGTAAATTCTCTCCTCGAGGATGGAAGCTTTAATCTTAGAAATGTGAAACCAGATAACCAGATGTGGGATCAGAGCAGTACAGGGATGGTTCTTGTTGAAGCAGATGAAGGTTTTCTCGACATAAAGTACTACCCAAGTCAGCGATCTGCTGCTTTTTCTTGAAGCCCCTTTAGTGGCCAGCTGTTTCACCAATATTTGCATTTCCATCTTGCTTGAGTCTTGGCTTTTTTGGAGCAGTTTTGCATCAAATTTTGGGATTTCAGCACCGTATTGCTATTTTCCCACCACAGACCGTCATGCTTAGCCTTGCAAAGCCAGCCCACAAATTTCACCTCACTCATTGTGGTCTGGTCAGGCTGAGTTGGCGTTTTGCTTCGGTTCGGGTCTTCATCAATAGGCATAGACCAAAATGACCTTGCAGGCAACTGGATTAGCTTTTAACTATTTGGAAACAGAAACCAGTTACGACACTCAGTTTAAAATCCAATTGCAGCACTGCTTGTTGTCGCCATCAAATAAACTACTCCCCAAGTTTGCTTAGTGGTCTGGCTCATTTCCCGACCAAATCCAGATTCATAGTCTGAACTTTTAAGGGCCTGATCACACTGAACACACTTTGTCCAATGTGATCAGGCCTTATTAGCTTAATTCAGAAGTTTGCACAGTCAGAACTGCCGGCAGGGTTTTTTTTTTTCTTGTTGGACAACTGCAAAGTCAGCTGCTGTCCATCACTTAGCTAGCCTAGCTAATGTCATTAACTAACTGAAGAAGAGAAAGCTCAACATCCATAGTAGCGCCACTCCAAGCCTGATGTTGTTTATTGATATAATCTGATGGTGAAACAGGATGCACAAGAACTTTCCCTCCACTTTCCCTGTTTACAACAGAACAAATGGAAGACAGACCGTCTACGTTCCTACTTTTCCTCTGACTGGACAGCAGAGAAAAGGCTCTTACGATTTTTTGAACACACTTTGAGCACACTTGGTACACAGGATGGTTAAAAGGTTGCATGAGCAGTGCGCAAAGCACTTAAAAACCATTAAGAACAATTAGACACTCCAATTGTGGTTACACTCCATGTTCACCTTTTGGTTGAATTCAGGGTGTTCTGTGATTGGCAGCACTCACAAAGTTTCAATTTGGCTTTCATGCCATTGTTTTGTAAATGCTGGCCAAACTGCTCTGCTGTCAGTATTATAGATGAATCGTGTAAGATTTATTTATTATCATGGCAGTCCTCATACAGTACTATGAGAGCAAATAAAAGTCACGTAGAGTCTTGCATGTATCTTGGTCTTTTTTTGTAATACATATCTCCAGTATGTGGACCAGATGGATTTAACTTTTTTGCTTCACTCTCGAATTAGAAAAACAGAAAATCTGTGTCACATGTGAGAGGAAGAATCAGATTTGGGACCTGTCCCTCTTCATCTCAGTTAGATGTGTCTCCTCAGCGTCAGTCCAGCTCTGCACTGTTTGCCTGCTTTAGTCTGTTTTGAGGCAAAGTTGAATAGTTACAGATTTACATTTAAGCGAAATAACTGCACAAAAGCCTCAGTCACCCCCACCTCCTTCAGTCTGCCTGCTAATGCCAAGGGTTGTGTCAAAAACAAAAGCAGCTCAAAAAAAGCAGAATGTGGATACAGTACTCGGGGGGAAAAAAGCATGCCGCCTGCCAAAATATGTGTGCTGCTTGAAAGCTGGATTGCTTTCAAGCAGTGAAAGAAGGGGGAGAAAAGGAGGAGATCGAGAGGCTGAGGGAATGAAGGAAGTAACGGATGAATAAGGCAGAGAGACATATTGTGAAACTATTTTCCGAATGCTGGGATCCCAGAGGCTACGGCGTCTCAATCAAACCAAGTATGCACATGTTGTGTAGGCCTGTAGGCAGGCGAGAGGGGGAAAGAAGTGTTTGTTGTCATTCCCTTTAAATTAAGCCGTGGGCAGAGAGGGAGAGGAAGCTTTCTAATAACACGTTAGAGCTCATTGATTTCAACATGTGTCTTTTTCTATTTCGGTTTCATGGTTTTAATTTGGGGCTGAGTGTGTTCTGGCACCGTCTTCACTCTCTCTTTCTCTTTTCCATTTTGAATGTGGTTGCTCAGTGAACTGGTCATGAATGTGAGGTGATTTTTGGTCATGCTCAGCATTGCAAACTGTGCTTCGTGCGTTTTTTAGCCACAGAATCGGCAACTCTGAATAAAGTTGTTGCAAAAGGAACTGGAGGTTTGCCAAGAGGGATTCAAAATGGCCACAGGTGGGAGCTGTGACTGCAAGAGATTATTGATGAGGGCGTCTAACTTTTAGCCTATTTGATAGTGAATGTTGTCCAGTCATTGTCATGCAGAATATGACGCAGTAGAGTTTGGTAACACTTTATTTTTATGGGTCAATGATTTCCTAATAATTTACCAATAACTTCTTACTGTAGATAATGTAGCTAGATTATAGTTTCTCCTCTGGGGATTAAAAAAGTTTTTTAAAAGAACACTTATCTGGGTGCTAATTAAAGGGAATTAAAGGACAAAGTTCTGAGACTGTTATTTTTGACACAGTTGTGTTCATAAGCAACTGCTGAGCTCCTTGAAAGAACTGCTCTACTTAAACTTTTTATTAATTCTTTGTTTATTTGTCATTGGAAACTGTATTCTTTATTGTATGTATAATTAAATTATTAATTAATAATTGTACAATTGTCTATAGACAAAATTCACATTTGAAGCTACATTTATGATAGTGACATGGCTGTGAGGATGGCAGTGCCGGACAGTCCACCACTTTGGTCCGGACTGAAATATCTCAAAAACTAATGGATGGATTGCCACTCATGGTCCCCAGAGGATGAGTCCTTACAGATTTTGTGATCCCCTGACTTTTCCTGTAGTACCACTAGCAGGTCAAAGTTTTCACTTATCCTGAGAAATATTTTAACATCTACATGATGGATTGGCACAAAATAATGTTCAGACATTCATGGTTCCCAGATGATGATTCCTACTGACTTTAAAGATCCCCTGACTTTTCATCTAGCGCCATCTTCAGGTCAAAATTCTAATTTGTCCAATACTTTGGTGTATGGCCAAGTGCTAATTAGCACCAAATTAAGATGATGAACACGGTATACTGTACCTGCTAAACATCAGCATGTTAGCATTAACCACTTTAGCGTTACCATTTAGTAGCAGCGTCACAGAGCCGCATGGTTGTAGACTCTTAGTCTTGTTGCATGTTCAGCTGACCTGTTGTGCACTGACAAGAAATCATTTTTTAAAAAAAATTAAACTGAATTAGTTTAATGGATGTGGACCAATTGAACACTGTCTCTATTTCCCTAAAATGAGTTCAAAGTAACAGAAATCAGCTCCACCACACTGTCAAATAAATATGGTAAATTTATTAAATAGTGAAATTTTGGTACAGCAGCCTTCATCAGACATTTTTGTACCGTTTCATACTGAAACATAGCTATTAAATACATTTACCGTAAGTGTTGACATTGTGTGGAGCTGATTTTTGTTACTTTGGTGTGCAAAGATTGTTTCTTCATATTCTGTTTATTTATTCTTTGTTCAGATAGATCCTGATTTATATCAGAATTTTGCCAATTGCAGACGGCATTTTAGCTTTGGCATCTTTTCTTAACCCCCCCCAGATTTCTAAGTAACACTGGCCAAAAATATCTGTACTTTATGTGCTTTTAAAAACCCACATCATCTGAACCATTGTTTCATTCGCCATTTCAAGTCACTGTTGTGTTTTTACAGTTATCGTATGTGACAATATCCCTTTGTGCTGTCATACATGTACATGACACCACATTAACCTCGAGTAAAGGTAATGGTGATGACAGCTTTGGTTTTGTTTCTTCTTCTGTAAATATGTCAAGGACTGGATCCACTTTCTAGCAGTTGAGAAAATACATTGCACATGTATCCACGTTAGTCATCCAGTTACTGTGCTGTAACTGTTTTGTTGCAGCGAGGCAAAGCCTGTTGCTGCCCCGACTGGATTATGGGATTTTACACTGTAACCTTTTCTTTACCCTTTCATCGCATCCGGGACTGAAGCTTTTTATTCGACATGTATGCAGCCGTATGGTGAACGTTTCAGCTTAACCCTGATTATAGTGCCAATAGGACATGTCTGTCTGTCTGTCTGTATGTCTGTCTGAATCTAAATTTAGTAGAGTAGTGGAGATACAAAGAGGGGCCATTTGTAGTTTTTCATCCAAATCACTGACTTGTTATCTGATATCACATCTGGGTTTTTTTTATGTGCCTCCGTGAATGATGGCTAAAGGCTCTGAAGTGGTAAGACTGAATAAGTTGGTAGCACTGACACAGGTAGGGGCAGACTGTGTATCGTAGTCTATTTATGTACTTTGCCTGAGGTTGAATGCTGAGGAGTTGCGCAGATGTTGTTGCCAGATGTGGATCAAACTGTGACCTCAGCGTTGCGCCTCACCTTTTTAAAGTTGCTTGCACATGTAAGAACACACACACATTTGTTGTCAAGTAAATACCACTGCTGTGTTCCTAAACTGTTTCCACAGTCATGCAGCAACGGTGCCAAATCACAGTGTGTGTCTTCTGCTTCTATTGAATTCTTGATAGAATTGAACTGTAAAAGGGCTCTGTGGAGATGTTAGGCCACTAGTTGTGCTGTAGAGCAATGTTTAGTGAGCTTGTCATTGTATGTAGTCACCGTTGCCTGTCAAGCTTTCCAGCCTCACACTGCACATATGCAGTTACAGTGATAACAGTAGCAGATTTACCATTGAAACTCATATAAGTGTTTGAAACAATGGGTCCTTAATTTCAGACAGAGGTATACAAGAGCAGCTTCTCATTTCTAGCTGGCGAAATTGAAAAACTGTTGCTGGCAAATTGCTGTAGCTAGCTAGTTAATTAAGCTAACGTTAGCTCTGATTGGTTTCCAGCTGACTTGTTTCAAAACGAGCACCCTGTATATGCACTTGATGGCTATATACATAAAATCATGCCAAAAGACATGTAGAAGACATGACAATAAAAAAAACAGCACTGTTGTTGTGTTGCAGTGTAGAGCTAGTTAGTGCTAGTAGTTATAAGTATGATAAGGACAAATGAAAGATCAGACTGTCATTTCATTCTAACCATGCGTGCAGGAGCGCATTTTCAGCAGGGGTGGCTGCCTTGGGCACGTGCATGCACGGGACAGCTTACATTCAGAATCAGCAGCTGTCAGCACTTTCTCTGTGCAGAGCGTTTGGTTTTACATCCTTTCCTCCACAAATCGATAGTGGGTTAGTTGCTGCTCTGTGCACACAAGGTGACGCCAAGGGTTCCATTTTAATGAGCCCAGTGGCACGGCCAGATCGCAGTCAAATGTGAAAATTAAAGTCAAATTTAAATGTGGTCTAGTTTTTTGCAGGTTTTTTTCCCCCCTTAAATTATTTTAAAAGTTTAATTCAGTTAGATTTGACTTTACTGGTAAAAAGAATTGCTCACAATCAGGGAAGGAAACTGTTGACTCGTTAATCTTCATATTTCAACATAAACATGATCCTGGTAATGATCCACAAATACATTGGGATTATAAAAATAACGCTCCGTGTAATCTCGGGAAAACCACTATAAAATTGAACTCAAACAATCTCTATCACATCATGTTGTATCATGTTGGCACGAGGTGAGTCACCAAGATACCAAACCAGCACAGGCGAGGAAATAACCTCAGTGCACTCCAGCCGACACCAAAATAGAGCCTCAAGAAATCCATCAGGACTAGAAATCAGTGTAAATTCAGCATAAAAGTGCCAGGGGATGTACCCTTTTTTCTATAGAGCCTTTAGTTGGTTATTGAATATTTTAAGTGTAGAAATATGATATTTTATGTTATTTTATGCACCATTACTTTGCTTTGGCCAATTACGTTGAGCAGCTCCTCTTCTAGCTGAGGTGAAGGCAGGCAGTCATGTCAGGATACTTCCATTCCTTACTTTGATTTTTTATCTTTGCTTTTTGAAAGGTGATAATAAAGACACCACCCTCCGAACTCTGTAAATGCCAGGTATCTCTCTTGCTACTTACAGCCCCATACACACATGTCCAGCATGTGGAGAAATCCAAAGCTTGACAGGCCTGCCACGCCTAAACTGTGATTGGACTATTGAAAAGTTTTTTTGACTATGCAGTAAGCAATTTTCATTCATGTGAACAAGAGCCATTTTAGAGTCTGAAGTTCACTGGTAATATCCTCTTGAAGGTAGCCATAAAAAGCCATAAAAGAAGAGACAAAGAAGAAGGCCAAAAGCCAATGTAACAATGCAGGCTGCTAAACATTCAGACAGGGTTTTGCTGATAATTTTTTTTGTGGTAGGAAATTAATTCACCATGTTCATAAGGCTCTAAGGATACACACAATGCGTATGTATCCTGCAAAATGTTGAAATGTAAATGTAAATTTAAAAAAAAGTGTTTGTGTACAAAGAATCCTCCACAGGGTGCCTTTAATACTGCACCTGTTTTTTACTGGGATAGAATGAATCAAATCCCTTTTCTCTGGTATGGAGCTTTGGTTTGAGGCTGTTCATATACTCAAGACACAAATACAGCAACTAACCAAGGCCAGCGCCTGCTGAGAACAAAGAGAATTTTGAATTCTTTTCTTTTCTTTCCTAGTTTTGATCTATTGTTGTCTTCTTCTGGTAATACACATTGTGCACTCTTGCAACTTTCTTTTAAAGAAGACGCGTGTGTAGTTTTCACCCATTTTCAGGGTGATGCAGTGGGCAATCTGCATGAGGTCCAAATCTCTCTGCAGCAGAGGGACTGACTGTTTTAATACTGTTTGTTGACAAAGGTGCTGTTTCTCTTCCCGACTATAGAAGAAATGACTGAAGATGATATGTTTGTCATCAAAATAAGTGCTTTCAATCAGCAGAGCTGCACAGTAATGCTGGAGAAACTCTGAGGTGTTCCTCAGCTGACAGTATGGGCTGAACCTGCTGCTTTTGGTTTTAAATTTACAAATGCCACCCATTTGCACAGTAAAGTGGGACTCAGTAAAGTGTAAACTTCACTGAGCAAACTTTATACTTTGAGTTGATAATCAGAAGCAATTTGTGTGATGTGCACTTTGTTTCCATAGTGACAGGCTGCTGTAGCTGCCTACAAACAGCACTCAGAAAAAAACAACATTTTGCAATCAAAATGACATGGAATTAAATTATTTTCTGATGGTAATTTAAACAATTATGCAGATTTATTTTGGTTTATCACCACTACTTATAATACATAAAGTACTGTAGGTCATGTGGTCTCAGCATGGTCTAAAATGACACCAGAGGCCAAAACAACACAAATATGTAGTTAATTTAAAAAAAAAAAAAGGCTCACTAATTTCCTTAATCAGCTGGGCACTGTAGTTTTTAGCAAACTCGAACAGGAGGAAATAGTGCATTTGTTGGGGACTATTTTCAGTGGTACATTAATCCACATTTGGTGCTCTAGTGAGTATTTCAGGCAGCAGGACGGTGTGTGTGGGATTGAGTCAAAATAAACTACAGTGTCTGTGTTCATGGTGATGAAGGAACATGTCACCCAGTGCAACAGTTTGGCTCATAGAGGAGGTTTAAATCATTTTTGGTTTAACACTGGAGCTCTATGGCACTGAGAAATAAGATATATCAGGCTTTGATACACGCACAGCACTTGTTAGTAGAATATATTTATTGTTGGCTTAGGTCTGCACCTGGGATACAATGAGAAAAATATAGAATATTACCAGACTTATCCTTAAAAAATCGCTTGGGTCGCTGACACTGTCCATGTAATTGCAGCATCCCCAATTTGAGTCTTTCTCTTCCCTCATTTCCTATCACCTCTCTACTGTATCCCATCCAATAAAGGCAACAGATAAACTAAATCAATCACCATGCCTTGAACTGATGGAAGTCCTGAGGATGGTTTCTATTATATGCAAATGAAATCTCACAAACAAATCTCAAATTTGTGACGCCTCAACACTTCATTCCAAAACAAATATTCCACATGGCTCAGGCTGCTATAGCGACACGTTAACTAGAGCCAGACTGAGACTAATTGAGAGGCCAATATTAGCCAATACTGGATTATAACTAAGATATAGTGTATTAGCCTATATTCAGTGCAGTAAAATGCAGCAATATTTTTTTATAGTCCATTTCTTGGACAATTGGTTGCAACAACTGAAAACATCTGTCTCAAGGAAGTGGTTTTTGCTCCCACTGCCACTGCTAATTTTTTATTTTAAAGGCATTTAATGAGGTTTAATTTTAGGTCACATTTTTTAAAAGTGATTTATTTAACAGATGGGTGACTGTAACAGTATTTTGTTATGAAGAAAATCCTATTTCCCCTGCAAGATTGGAAGGCAAGTTTCCAATAGAAATCATTGTTGAAAGCAGGAGTGGTCAGACTCTCAGCAGGCAGTAATGCTCAGTAAATCCTACAATAAGCCTGGATTGCGTAGTTCACTCTGAAATGAAGCGTGAGGCCAACTACCCTGCAGAGGAAACCCATGTTTGGCTGCTTGCATTGCAAACTCATTCTTTTGGTCAGTGTCCAAAGCTCATTATCATAGTTAAGTGTTGGAATGAAGATTGAATGATAAACCAAGCAAAGAGCTATACTTCTGTGCTCCACTCAGCATTCATTCAGAATAGTCCAGTACAAAGCCAAATTTACTGCAGCTAATGCACCTGACTGGCAATCACACTGTAATTATCTTTGTTATGATTAAGATCCAACTCCTCCACTTTACTTTGGTATTTTGATATTTTATTGAATGCAAAGAGAGAAACGTGTGTATGACTCCAGAGTCAAGTAAGTAAGATGTTCACAGCATCTATTTGAATCCATTGAGACTTTTTTCTTCTCAAATTTTCCCCTCTTTTTGCCTTCCAAGAAAGCACTGATATGATGACAGGCAGATCAAAAGGCATCTAGATGTTGAGGTTAAAACTAGGCCATAAATTGTTAAAAAGAAAGTTTTTTTAGACCTCTAGGTTACCTCCAACTATATTTCAACACGCAGTTAGGATCTGCTTCACACTGAAATCAACCCATTTACGAACTGTTGAAACAACGGTTAGATGTCAACCAAATTTAGCCTTGTTTTAACCTAGACCTAACCTTTAACCTCTTTTGACCTGCAAAGCACTAAATCAGTGCTTGCTGTTGTTACCTTGAGATTTTATTGTGCAATATGCCCTGATACATGCAGGTGTGTATGACTTGTTTTGTTGCTGGCGTTCATCGTATCTTCATTGCATGTGAGGTAATCTAAAGGGGGATGTAATCCACCGCATAATGTGGTAGAAGGTGATACCCTCGCAAAAGCTTCCTGCACGCTAAAAATAGATATGCACGCACTTAATTTGTTCATCTTTAAACTACCTGGGTTTTATTCTGTGGTGGAGGAAGTATTAAGATCTTTTACTTCAGTTAAAGTACTAATACCACACTGTAAAAATACTGTCTTACAAGTAAAAGTCTTGCATTATAAATGTTACTTGCGTAAAAGTATGTAAGTAGAATCAGGAAAATGTACTTTAAGTATAAAACATAAAAGTACTCAATGCAGAAAAATGGTCCCTGTGACTGTTCTACTATATATTATATCATTAGGATTATTATTACTCATGCATTATTGTAAAAGCAGGATTTTACTGTTTTTTGTAACTATTTTGTATCAGACTGCAACTAATAATATTTTCATTCTGGATGAATCTTTTTTCTCCATTAATCCACTGAGCGTTTGGTTTGTAAAAATTCTGAATAGTGAGAAATGCCATCAGTTACCCAGCGCCCAGAGTGACACCTTCACAGTGCTTGTTTGGTCTGACCAATAGTACAAAATTCAATATATGATACAAAAATAAATTAAAATGATTCGAATTATTAAAAGGAAAAGCAGCAAATCCTCACATTTGTGACGCTGGAACCGATTATTAAAATAGTTGCCAATAAATTTTCTGTCAATGGACTAATTCATAAAGCAACTGATTGTTTCAGCTGCACTTGTATAAACTGTTGGGAGGTTTAATTTGTAACAAAACATCATATTTTATAAGCTTTTCATTTCTTTTGCACGTAAAACCCTTAATCTGTAAAGTAACCAACTAAAGCTGCCAAATCAACCAATCAGGTACTTGTACTTTACTTAAGTGCAGTACTTGAGTAAATGTACTTAGTTACATTCCACCACTGCTTTTATTTGAGTAATTCTGGCCATCTTTTCTATTGGTTATGATAATAATCACCAATGTAATTGCTGGGAATAAGGAGCATGACAGAAAAAAAAGCAGTCAGACGGTCAGGCAGGTTGTAAACAAGCCTGATTGTCTAAATCACTTTGTGTGGAGGTCCAGGCCTGGTAACAGCAAAGAGAGTCACAGCGAAATTCATTTGTACATCTTACTGAAATAAGCGGTGCTGGAAGCTTGGCGACGTAGTGGCTACGTGCAGGGCTAGTTGGTGAACTGCCGTAGCTGGTGAGCTAACCACTAACATGCTAGCCAGCTCAAAGCATGCAAGCACTCATCAGTCACAATAGCTCTCCCAGCTAGCTGGCTTGCTAACTGTCAGTTGGCAAGATAGGTAGCTCAGTTGCTAACCGGACAATAAGTTTACAATTTATTCAAGTGATATTGTCCATTTGGTTTATAGTCTGGTAACTGTCTGTAAACCATACCTCTTTCATGAAGCAGTGTATACTCTGGCAGAGTGGATGATGCAACACAGCTGGTAATGATAGCTGCCTTTGTTTTGGCCTCTCTTCCCTCAGAGATCAGCACTGTCAGTACAGTGTGCTATCAGTCAACGGTGCAAATTTGCATGTTAAAGCGCGCCAAAGTCGACCTTGACACAAAATATTTGCACAGATTTATTTTGCCCCCACAAGCGGATCTGCCTGTCACGACAATCTTATTGTAATGACTTGATTTCTTTCCACATTTTTGTCTAACATGCTGCTAAGAACGGGCCTTTAAATCGAAAGTGAGCGAATCTGTAGGTAATAATCCCTCATGGCACAGGAAAACAGCGTGCACACAACAGCAATAAGTGCAGTAGGTCAAAGTTGAAACAAGAGGTTATTCTGTAAACTGTGTTTATATAATGGACAGTTTGGGTAATCATTTTTCTTCTCCACCTTTGTTTTCTCCTCCAAATAAATTTGGCTAATCTGGGAGTCTGTTTACAACCTGTTTGATCCTCCGACTGCTCGTGTTTATTGCCTTGTCAAACTGCTTTTTAGTGATGTCTCCCTGTTTCCAGATCTCAGCTGTTACCTTGGTGGGCACACTATTATTACTGATAGAAATGATGGCCAAAACTATGAAAAGTGAAGTGTAATAACTGTAATTATCCTTTAATAAGTTTTCACAGCGGTGTTGTAACAGTAGATGAACAGCTTTAACTGTCCGGAGCCATGGTCGTTCCCTATCAAGCTTTTGGGCAAAGCTGTATGTGCTGTTCAGGGTCAGAGAAATCAATCTTCCAGAGCCTTGTGGCCCCAGCTGTTGGGTGGAGATGAGCCCAGTGTATACAGAAAAAGCTGATCACTCGCCAAATCTTTATGGATCCAGAATCCAAGGAATTCAGCCTCTGGTTTGAGCCCGGCGTGACATCACTGTGTTTACAGGCTTGTGTGTGTGTGCTGCGAAGGCTTGGAGGCTGGAGGTCTTACTGTCTGGATGTATGTATAGCATTTTTGGCCATCCATTGTGTTCCACATGCATATAATGTTGTGTAATATTAGGGTTTTAACTGAGTGTGTGTGTGTGTGTGGCTTTGTGTGTTTTTCTGCTAAAACCTGGCAGGATTCCTAGCTAGTGAGGGTTGCGCCAGTGTGGTATCCAGGTTTCTGCCCCAGAGACATGGAAACCGACCAATCAGAGGAGTTTCAGAGAAAATCCGAGGGTGCCCATTACTGACCTATTTGCAGTTAGGCAGGCTTTTACACTCTTTGCAAACCCTGTAACTATCAGAGCAGCCTTATTAGCGAGACACATAGAGTTGGATCAAGTCGGCACCATAGCACATTTACTTTCACTTATTGAGTTACAGTTAGAAGCTCTTGTTTTCTTTTTCAGCAAGATCCCTCTCCACATGGGTTTCCAATTTTAATTTGACTTGTTTTTTTCCGCTTTTTCTTAGTTTTTTTTGTCTGTCTTTCTGATTTTACTGTCTGGAATTCTGCAGCAAACTGCTTCCTTCACGTCTGCCAAGAAACATCTTGTTCATCCAATGCCTTGCCATGGTACTGGCAGCCTGGCACCCACCATCCCTCTATGCTCTCCTTCCCTTCCCAGCCCTGCCTGCCTGTCTGTCTGGGAGAACCTAGTGTTTACTGTAGAGAACTGGGCAGTGCTGCAAAACCAGTGGGAGGAAAACCCAGACCCAGATTTTACTGGTTTAAAGCTGTCCGAATTGAGATCCTGAGTGTGTAGCTCATTTCCCACAGTATGCTATATATTATCTTTATGGTGGGACCCAGAGATTTAAACTACAAAGACTAATGAGCAAAACATTTGTTCTAAAACGATATGGAAGACTTCCTAACAAAGACAAGCTTTTACAGTGTGGTGCATTCTCTGAATAGACTCTACTTTGAGGTACATGGTGAGGCGTTCACTGTGCAGAGTTCACAGCAGTTTTAATGTGTCTGAGTGTCTAATGTTTTAATGCCCTTGTTAGTGGCTTGTAAAAGAATAAATATGGCTTGGATGAATGGATGAAATTAGCTCTTGCAGTTCTTAAGTTAAGTAATTTAAGGAAAGGTCAGCAGTTTGGGTCTGAAGATCAGTTTTTGAAGTCAGTGTTGTTGTTGTGCCCGGGCTGCAAATCCCTCCCCATGCAAAGCCGCCACCAAGCAGTTTGTTCCTTCACACAAACAGCCACGCAATGGTGCTGAATTACAAGCCAGTCTTCCAGTTTCATTTTCAGGATAGTGCCATGTTATTGCCAGAATACGCTGTGTTATTACTCAGATAGTGTATAATGCACATTGTGCTTTCAGGGATTGTGTTTACATACTGTTCTGAATAATAGATAATGCCTCTCTTAAGGTCTTGTCTGGAATAAGCTGTTGAAATGCATCTTCATATGCGATTCAGGAATACAGTAATCCTATATACAAGCATTCTGGGTGTGCAGTCAGTCTCTCTGTGCCAAAATATTTCTCGTGAGTTACTGTTAAAATCACCCGATCTGCAGTTATCTTTAAGTAAAGTCAGAACTGAAATGGGTTCAGTTGTAATAAAATGTTCTAATACTACATGCTGGTCTATTTTGGTTGTTTTAAGGCTTAATACTGTATGTGCCTGTGTATGCATTGTTTAACTGAGAATAGACACTGTAGCTGCTGGTGCAGCTGGTTTGATATTGCACTTGATGATTCATGAGCGCTAGAAGTCTTCACTGGAGGTCCACTCTTAGTAAACAAGACCCAAGCTGGGACCTGAGCTGGGTCCAAAGTATATTCAGTATATATTCAGCAGCTACATACTGCTGTTCTCTCTCTATTTGATCCTATAAGCGATCTGTATAAGCGATGTACATATTTATGTAAATAATTTGGTAACCATGGTAACACGTATGCGTGTCAGGCAGCACAAGATTGTTGTGCTTGTATCCTGCTCTGTGTACTTTGGCAGTTTATTAAGTAATTTAAGAAGTACATGACGTGGCGATGGTGAGCTCTTTGTGACACCAGATGACATAAATAAACACATCAGGAGCCATAAAGTGCAGCAGGACTCGTTTTCAGCTTCTGGAATTTGATTTCCCCACATAAGTGCTGATGATGTGCTAATGATGCAGGATGACATCACCAAAACTGTCCGATTGATGAGCTACCAGTCAGCCAATGTGACTTCATCTTTGTGGCTCTTGGTTCATTTGTGACATGCTGGTAAGAACACAGGCAACAATGGAGCAAATGAACTGAAACACAGGTGTGAAAGCATCCTGAGTATCTTAAAAGCTTCAGACTGCCTCAAACAAAGTTCTTATCAGATCATCTAGCAGCATCTGAAACCCAAGCCCCCCCACACCTGTCTGGTGTCGGAATTAGGGAGGGCTGCACAGACCATCCCTGACCCACTCTACGCAGTGATTGGCCAGCTGTGCAGAGGTGAGAGCAATATCATGAATGCCTTCTGGGAGAGACTATCCGAAAGTGTGCGCTATTATCCCCATTTGTACGCTATATCATGTCTCGCCTCTCTATGAGGCTTTTCACCCACCTTCGAGTGTGACCATTCAGAACAGGTATGAACACTTCAGTTTGGGAGACACTTCATATTTCACTAATGAGATCTTTAATATCAAAAGCACGTTGGCCTTGAGTATGAATGCAATCTATCTGTGTATTCTTGTGTTGCGAGAGGAATAAACCAAACTACTCTGGCTACATGTTTTATAAAGTCACATCTGCATGTTGGTTAAAAGCTAAACGTGTTAGACAAACAGTAGCTCTACACATTAACACCGTTCGTGTGTCCATGCTCCAAAAAAAGAAATGCAAATTGCAGATTCCATCAGCAGGTCCGAAGTGAACGAACAGGCTTTCCGAGTAGAACAATGAGAATTTGATTTTCCTAATATACAACTAATTTTCATACAACCACAACACCTGGGATAGTAAGGACTGCAGCGTTTGTGGGCGGTTGAGGTGCACAAATATTTGCTTTGGCAGCAAACGTCACCACATGATTATCCAGTGGACAGATGGATCTTTATCACTGTTTAGTTGGCACAGTTTTTAAAGTGGATCTCATTAGGTTTTGTAAGGCATTATAAATGTGTTTTACCACTTAATAGTTCGAATCAGAAATTATACACAGTGAGCAAACTTTAAGGACGTTGACTGTTTCAATGGGCTAAAACGTATGCCTCTAATGCTTTCATAATCTGTTGCATCGATGCATCAGTGCACTTCAATAGTAGTGTTACCACTGTTTTTAGCATAAATGTTTTTATTGACAAAACACTGTCCACCTCAAGAAAGATTTTTACAATTGATTATATTTGAATTTAAGTAGATTGGTTAGAATTGACAGTTTTCTATTCAGATTTTGTTATATTATCACTGACGCATGTCATCAGGCAGGTTTACATCTTTGCTGAGTGTTGCGGTGGATCTGTGAGGTGCTAAATGTGTCATTGGAACGTTAATAAATACTTGCTACATACGTTTTGACAAATTTTTCATCATCTCCTACAGAGCTAAGGTCAGATATGTCAGGAAATCTGCTGGGTTTGACTGGCTAGAGATCACTTGAGATTGTTTGTATTATGCGTTGATCACAGGTCAAGTCAGTTTTATTTATATAGCGCCAAATCACAACAAAGGTTATGTCATGACACTTTACATATAGAGCAGGTCTAGACCGTACTCTTTTTAATATTTCCACAGGATGGAAAGGGAGTTTTGAGCACCCGAAATCTTCTTGGAAAGTCTCGAGCTTTTTGTCGTTCGTAGCAAGTCTCGGACCACATTTGAAGGTTATCACAAAATATTCATCATATCATCATCATATTTATATCAAATGTTGAGGTGCGACAAGTCATCATACTGAAACAACGAAATCGTTTATCAGTGCCCTCACAACAACCCATATGACTGTTATAAAAGTGATTCATATCAGCGGTTTTGGTTACATTTAGGCAGCTAAAAGTTAAGGTTAGGTTGGTTAAAAGAAACCAACAACCTCCTCCTCTGGTTTTACAGCATTCTCAGCGGCAACCCTTATTATTCACACTGATTTAAGAGGTTGGTTTATGGGAAAACATATGGGAGAACATAGAAGCTTTTCAGCAAATAACTACCACAGTCATTTTTCTGGTGAGGGCAGTCTCTTGAGTTAGTCTGCTGCTGGTTTGGCTGTTCTTGCTCCGGCTGTTACTTTATCACTTTATCACTAGATATTTAATAAAAAGCCTAGTTTTTCCCAGGCAACTACAATCATTTGGTATCATATAAAAACAATTGTAATTTAAATGCGCAGACATTAGTGCTGGAGCTGTAATTGCTTGGTCGATTGACAGAAAATTTACAACAATTTTGATATTTTCTTAATTGTTTGTCATTTACCAGGTAAAAGTGTCAAACACTCTTTGGTTCCAGCTTCTTAAACGTGAGGATTTGCTGCTTTTCTCTGTTTTATATGATTGTAAAGTGAATGTATTTGGCCTTTCGGACTATCAGAAGAGAAGCTCTCTGCTCTGAGATGAGCATTTTTATAGATTCAATGTTTTTTTGATTGATAAAAAATAATCAGTAAGGAAAATAATCAGAAGTTGAGCCCTAGCAGAAATGCTAGATATAGTATTATTATTTTGTCCACCGTCCACATCCAATAGTATGAGATACAGTAGAAGCCACCAGTTTGCTTAACTGTAGCCTCAGTAGTTTATAGTGATGATATTAAGAGTTAATTTGACATCGATATGATGGTGTTTAGAAACACCTTTAATAGTGTGACTGTGCGAGCGGGTTTCGGAGCAGGTATGGGCCATCCTGTGGGCCGGCTGCAGGGGGACTCACCGTGGCCTGGCCGCAGTCTGGATGCTGGCAGCCTCGCTGTCACATCTGGCAGGAAGCAGCGGCGGCTGATCAGTGCTGACACAGACTATGTGAACATGTATTCCCTGTAGCGCTCCCTGTCTGCTGCAAGCACACACTCTCGGCACTCGTGGTGAAACTAATTCACACACTGACACACTTCAGATACCGCCGTACACACACAGAGGTCATGCAGGGGTCAGGATTTCATATAGTATCATCCAGCAGACGCTTGCATGTCAGTGCTGTGGTGGTGCAGTGGTGCTGGACAGTTAAATGCCAGCGGGTAGGCTGGGGGAGGGAGAGTTGGCACAACATGCAAGGTCAGTGTTAACGACGCTGCCAGGGTAAAACTGTGTGACCCAGGTTAGATGGATACAAAGAGGCTGTGAAACAGAGGCTACATGTAAGACAGAGAGAGGAACCAAAATGTTGCACTGGTGCAGTCTGCATTCAATGTGCTCTACTATTACTGCTTTTCCTTGTGTCATTTTTAGTTAGTTGATTTTTTTATCCCCATATTTGCATGTCTTTTATTGTAATATTTGGTAATCCATTGGCACAGTGTGATTCATGTTCTTTTTTATGTATGTGCTGCTCACTGTGTATGTGTCTGTTTGGCATCTTTAATCTGCATAACACTTTATTTATAATTTTCAGTTCATATCCAATAATGTTGTTATGAAAACAATAATCTAGCTGGTAATTTGTTTCTTCCAAAACATTGTGCTTTTGCAAATTAGTATAGAAATATGATCTTTAGGAGACTAGAGTTAGTAAAGAATGCTACCAAGTATATTAATACAAAATTAAATATAAGAAAATTTAAGATATAAAATATAAAAAAGACCTATACTACATATAATGTGTTATTGTGATATTGTCTTAACTAATTTTAATATGTCCTTTTTATTATTGCTCTTTGTGCTTAAGTCATATTTCAGTGACAGTTTTCCGTGTATACTCTTTTTTTAGGCTGACTATGTAACATCTGTCCAGGGACTACAGATGGAAAATAACTCCCATTAACACATTTACAGCAATGTTTATTAATGTGCAGTGTTCCAGTAAAATAACAATAAATACAAATATAATTAAGTGACAACAATTTAGATAATCTATTAATCATTTTAGTCATTTATCAGGAAAAAAATGTAAATTGAATATGTTTAGGTTTTAACTGTTGGTTGGACCAAAAAAGCATCAGCTAGGGAACTGGTGAGCAGCAGTTTTCACTATTTGACAGACTAAATGATGAATTAGATAATTAACAGGCTCATTGATAATGAAAATTATTGTATGTAACAATAATTGCAGCCCTAGTTCTTTTCCAGTTTTATTTTTGCAGTTAATTTAGGTATAAAAAGGTCTTCAGTTTGATTATATGCAGCATTAATTAACCATTTAAAAAGTCTTAACACACCACTTGCTGGAACACATAATCAGTTCATCGTGCGTCCATCTTTCAGCTTTAATGTGTCATCTCTGGTCAAATACCGTAAACAACAAACTGAAAGAAGAGGCTTCTTCTCTGCATGAACGAGACGACTTGTGGTAGCCTTTATAAAAAATTAATACTGATATGAAAGAACCAAAGAACCTAATTTATCTCAGATCCTTCTGACTCAGACGTACGTGCTGCAAAACAGCATTTTCCTGTCAGTGTGCTGATACGGATCTAACGACACAAACAATTAAAACAGAGAACCGCTGCGTCAAACATTTTCATATTTGTCAGACTGAAATGTTTTTCAGAATTCCTCCATCCTTCACTGATCCTGCCAGTATTTTTGTCTCCTTTCCCTCCCCTCGCCTCCCCTCCCTCCCTCCGTCTCTGCATCTTTTCCCTCTTTTTTTTCATTGTGAACAGCTTACTGCAGTATCCTTAAAGTCCCTGCATGTGTCCTGAGTTGTCCTCTCTTACCCAGCATGCACCGCAGCGATCTGGAGCTCTGTCGGCTCAGGATGGGCGCACACTTTTGATGTCGGGAGAGAGGAGGGGGGGAGGACAGGCAGACGCTATGATGCTGCTTTATATACTCCTTTCAATGGTTTCCCTCAGCGCCCACTGCTGTCATCAATTTGAAAAGGGCTTTTTTCCACCCTCCCCTTTTTGCTGTTTTTTTTTTCATTCTGGCCCTGAAATAGTGTCCATGAGGCTGAAAAAAAGGAGAAAAAAAACTCGGTATTGCTGCAAACAGAGTCTGCGAGCCGGCGCATTGTCCTGATGTGACCCACACTCACTTGCACAGGCGAAGGCAGCAACTGTCAGGCTGAAAGGGAGGTGTGTGTCTGTTTGTGCGTGTGTCTGTCGGCATGTGTGTGTGTGTGTGTGTGTGTGTGTGTGTGTGTGTGTGTGTGTGTGTGTAGTGTGTAAGGTATTTTTCCAATCTTTATCTGCAGCATCCCAGTGTTGCACATTATTTTCCACACTCCATATTTTCACAATATTAACCTGTACGCCTCTCACTGCACCTTCAGTACACACACACAGACACACACACACACACACACACACCATGTTCTCCGTGGTTGCAATCTTTCCTCACATTCATCCTCATCATTTCATACATTGTGGCAGTAATTCAGTTAGTGCCAAAACAATTAGTCAGTTAATCAATTATTATTAAATCAACAGAGGATTAATCATCAATCATCTTGATAACTGATTTATTGTCATTTTTCAGACAAAATTACAAAACCCTCCAGTTCCAAATGAATGTAAATGATTTACTGCGTTTCTTCTTGTAAATTGAATTAGGGAGCAACTAATGATTATTTTTATTGTCTGTTAAGACAAGATTGACATTATTATTAATTTTTTGATTCATTGATTAATATTTTCTTTTTAAATCACAAGACAGTTTTTATGAGTGAATTTTATGATTTTTTTATGAACAGTTTTATTGCCAATAAAAACGATAGTTGTAGTGTTAATATCAAGGTGGAGTTTTCTTCAAACTACATCCACTGGAATGGAAAAGCTCTGAAGCTCTGAAAGCTAGTAAGGGACCTTGAGTTGGGATTGTTTTGATACACAAATGTGACACTAATCTTTTAAACAAGTACAAATTCTGACAGAACAATCCCAACTCAAGGTCCACTTACTTGCTTATTATGGAGCTTTCAACTATGCCGCACGTGCCGCCTTTATCAGCGGATGACTTTGTGTTCTTAGCAAACTTCATCTGCTGATGAAGACCATGTTATGTGATTGAAAGCCCCAAAAATTCCAATGGGGACCTTGAGTTGGGACTGATTTAATATACAAATTTGACAACACGATCCCAACTCAAGGTCCAATTACAAGCTTTTTTCCCAAAGCTTTCAAACATCAGCAGGTGGAGTGCGCATGTCGTGTTTTTGAGGGGAAGCAGACTCCATCTGCTGATGGTGACCTTGTTATGAGGTTGAAAGCTCTGAAAAAAGCTATTAAGTTCAAGAATGAACGTTGATGCTTGAGCGCAAATTTGATTAGAAAACTAAGGTGATCCATTTTATGGAATATTTTTTGAATGATTTATTTTTTAGTAGAAAGCGACGAACATGTAGCATGTTCACATACTGTATTCAGATGCTTTATTCAGCACTTTATTACTGGCAGTGATTACAGCTTTGACTCATCGAGCTGTTTCCTCAGGTGCTGACAGCTCAGAGCGGTCCTCGACTCAGACTAATTATGTCAGTTATCTTTACCTGTGTGCTCGCTTAATTTAGCTCCGCTCACTTGAAGGAAATGTTTTCTTGAAGGGTGGTCTTGACAGTCTTCTGTCTCGTGTTTTTTGAAATGTTCTTTTTTCTTTTTCTTTTTAAATCTGACTCTCCTGTATATATTTTTCTCTCCCCAACTTCAGATTTCTGTCAGATTTTGGCACCTACTTTGTTCACAAAGATTCCTTCAGACAAAAAGTCAAGTTAGTTAGTTAGATCTGAAAGGCCTCAAGGGTCAGGAATTTCAGAGAGAGAATTATTCTATTTCATGTGGAGAAAAATATATATTTGGTTTTATTGTATATTTCAAAACAACAAAAATGTACACTACTTCATTTGTATGTTAAATATAATAACTATACTCTCTGTTGAGTAGGTGCTGGTACAGTTTGTGTGACTGTTTCTGCATATTAACGCAGAAGAAAAAGGTTGTGTCCTTTTTTGACTCTGTAGTTGAAGCAAAGTAGGACAGCTCTGAGTAGTGTACCATTTTGTTGGATGTTTTTTGGGTTCTTTTCTTTTAGAGGTAATAAAAAGGTCTCAAAGGTCATTTAATGTGTTCACATTAAATGCCTGTGTAGATACCCTATCCTTGCATTCTTCCCAATCTCTCAAATTCTGTGAGGTTGATTTCAATTATTTGTCTGTTTTTAGTTCTGGTTTGGGCATCAGAACTGATCCAACAAAGTTGGAGTATGTTAATTCTGGACAATTTGTTCAATCCAGTTGTTGTATTCCCATTAAAAGGATTTTACAGCTGTATTCAGGGCTGTCAATATTGCAATTGTGAGCACAAGAAACAAAACCTGCAAGCACACAGGAAAATAGAATGTTGTGCAAACAGTTTATAATCTAATTGATCCATGTTCAATGTTGAAGTTCACTCAACTCTCTGCAGAGTTCACAGTCCTTGTTGACCACATCTGTCCCCCCGCCACTACACCCAAATCTGCTTCTTTACCTTCAATGCAAACAGAGGGAGAACAGCGAGTTGTTTATTGACAGATGACCATTTTTGTTTTGCTAGTTGCACACACGAATGTGTGTACTCTCCAGATTTGGGGGTTGCCTAGTTACTGACCTCTAATCTGCTTGTTGTTCAGTGGGATCTGTTGTATTTTTTACTCATTCAGTATGTGATCCCCTTTAAAAAATCTGGGTTTGAACCGTGTTGTTCCATCTTCAGCAATAGTCAGTAGTGATTTTTATGATCCAGGACAGATTTTCATTGCAGCTGTGTCTATTATTGTCTTTGAAGTGGAAAAAAGAAACAGTCATAAAAATAAAAAAAGTTATAAAAGGTTAAAGGTAAAAAAAAACAGTAAAAAGTGACAGTGAAAATGTTGAAGATTCATTCACAGGAACTTTCTTCATTGAGCATTGTGCAGATACTGTACATACTGTATGTTTTGCCGGTCCGTGAAGTAGATATTGAGACATTTCACTGGATAAGTAAAAACTTTGACCGGCTGGTAGTACTACAGGAAAAGTCAAGGCATCACCAAAGTCGGTAGGATTCATCCTCTGGGGACCATGAATGTCTATACTGGATTTCATGGTAATCCATCCCATAGTTTTTGAGATATATCAGTCTCGACCAAAGTGGTGGAACGATTGCATGACATTGCCGTCCGTCCCTAGAGCTGGACTAGTGTGGCTAAAAAAAGCTTCAATACGTGTAGCCTTGGTCCTTGAGGTTAGCAACTGACTGCTAACAAATACTCAAGAGTCTTTGCACGATTTCCCAGCAGATCTGCTTCTCTGCTGCTGTTGTGCTCATGTGCACAGTGATCACCACCTTCAGTCAAAGAATCGACACAATAAACATCTGTTATGGTCTTGTGTTTTAACATGCATGTCCTTAAGCCTAATGTTTTGCAAATCATTCAGTGGTAATGAGTGATGTATCCAGAGGAAGTCTAGTAATGATGCATTTACCTCAGAAATCAAGACACACAGCTCTCCCCAACATGACAGCACATCAGGTGTTTTTAATCATTAAAAGTATCTGTGTCAGTATTGATGATTCTGGACCTGGTATTACTTAGTATCTGATCGGAGTCTAATTTTGTGGTATTGTCCACCCCTATGGAAAACCACATCACAGGCTTTGATCTGAGTTCTCATGGTGTGACATGGCCCAGGCATCCCATTATATGGACTTTTGGCTGTAAAATACACATACAGATGTAGACCACGCAGTCCTTCAAATGTGTTTAGTTTTGTATATAATTTAGAGCAATTTTACCTATTTGTCTTTTTAGAGCACTTCTTGAGTGTATACGAATGTTTCATTGGCTTTTTCAAGGAAGATTGATAATGAGTCACATTTTCAAAAGAAAAGAAATGTCATGATTTTGGTTTCTTAACTTTCTGTGCTGAAATAAATACCAGAACAGTGGCTCCAAAACCATAGCATGTATCAAACTTTACATTTTGCTTATCATTATGCCCCAAAGTGCTTTGCTCTGTGTCCTCGCAGCTAAAAGGTCCTCTGGTTTAAACCGCACTGGGGCCTTTCTAGGTGAAGTGATGGTTCACATGGTTTCCTTAAGTGCTCCACTTTCCTCCCACACCAAAACACTTGGACACTGTCCTTGACCAAGGCACTGGCCTTAAAATCTGGTAGGATGATAAACTGTACAATTTTTTGGCCCCATCAGAACCAAGGATCTGTTTAGTTGTTTTTTCCATTAAATTGGACCTTGGACTTTAGATTGTGGATTGTGTCTTTAGTGATTAAAGGCAAGGACAAAGTCAGCTGCTGCCTATCACTTAGCTAATTAATGACATTATGTAATATTGTTGGATAACTACAGAGGAAAACTCACCATCCATTTTAATCATGGCCCAAGCCTGATGCTCTCTATTTTTATCATGATTTTCTGTTTCCTTTCAAAATGGACTTTCCTCCATTTTACATGTTTATAATATACAACAGAAGCACGTCTTGTGTATGTTTTTACCTGATTGGACAGCAGAGAAAAAGCCGCAGTGATGTAGGATTTTGTAACGTGCGGCTCTTTTAGGCCCACAAAGGCACATCAGGTGCCTGGAGCACAACAACAACAGCAGTGTGCAAAAATACTGTTGTAAACAACTGGATAGAGGCGCCTCGCGCTGCAGAAAAGGTGATGGGGGTGATCATCCCCTAAGCTACTGTAGCTAATTTGAGCAGATTCAACAGAAACACCACAGTGTGAAAAACATTGGAACAATAGTACTGTAATAAAGCCAGTAATATCAGCACTTGCATTATTGGTCAGTATATTATTGCATCTATAAGCATCAGATGTATTTTCCAGAAATCAAGCTCACATTCAGTTTATATATACACTGTAAATTCAGAGTCGCTCTAGCACCATCCAGGCTGAATGCTAGATCCTTGGAGGTAACAGTGAAGTAATTGGAGGCTAAGTACATAGTACTAATCACACTGGAAACATGAAGTGGGGACTCGTGAGTTGGGATCACAGACACAAGAAAGCCTTGCATTCATTGAGTTTCCCACAGACCATTTGACACACCCCTGGAGGAAAATACTAAGGAGGCGCTCTGCCCTACCCAGTCTTTACTTAACCATTTACAACCATTACAGTCCAGCCCGCCAACACTCATCCGGACGTCTTTTCTAGACTTTCTCCAGGCCCGGACACAGGCCGAAATGTCATTTTATCTCCCTTTTCCTCAGTATAAACCATTCATAGTTTTAGCTCACTGCGCTGGAAAAGATGAAGAAGACTAACAGCAAAAGTGGATGCTGAAAATGTGCGTCACATTGTCAAATATAACTCAAATCACCATGGAAACTGAGTAATAGAATGTATCAGTGGGTGTTTTTTCACAACTCTGTCTCTCTCTCAGACACACACACTTTCTTTTCATCTCTCTCCATGTGTCTCTCTTCCCCAAAATATATACACACACATTTCTGCATCAGTCTAAAATCACTTGTTGGTAGAAAACATTGCTGAAACAACTGCATTTTTTTTTTATGGGAAAAATGTGACTAGTAAAGTTGGAATAAAGAACATGGGAGGTGTTAGATTTATTGCAACTCCACTGACACTGTCATATACCAAATTAATTTATTTACCAAAGAGAATGATAATAGTTCTGTCGCAGCGTGTGTAAGTCTCGCCCGCTGGAGTTTGGAACGATTTGAAACAAGTGATTTTAATTATATTTATTTTAATTTGTATTGTCAGATTATGATGCTGTTAAGCTACTCTACAGACAAGGTAGTCTAGGGTCATTTAACTTCTGGCTGAATACAGAATAACAGGTTGCATTTGAGGCTGAAAAGGCTTTAAGTATCAATCGAGTCGAACATTTGGATCAGTAGCTAACAACTATACCAGTAACTCATTTTTCTTGGTTGGTAAAATGCTCAGTGCATTAAATTATTTGTTTTTTTGCAATTTTGGTGACTTAAGCATGTCTACTCTTAGCTGGCTAAATTTAGAAATTCATCGTTTCCTGTATGTCTCGTGTTTTTCACACTCAAAAATGGTGCACATCACAACCACTGTCTACAGTGTGTACATGTGAAAATGCCTGGCGTGGTGTTTGTTTTAACTTGTGTACTTTGTGCAGTACTTGTACTTCAAAATTGTAATTACCAAGAAAAAGAAATTCAAATTTGATTTATTTTTCTGCAGTGACAGCACCTCTTATATTAATGCTCTCCAGGTGGGTGTGAATTTTTGATAATGTGCATTATCTGTGTGGGCGGGCTCTAGAAATAGTTTGTTATATCACCTCAATTCCAACAGCCTAACAGGCGGTTAACCAGCTGGCTGCCAAAATGAGAGAGTGCCGAAGTCACAGGACTGCCCCCTTGCTGTGAGTTTTTGACAGCCTGGTCATTTGTCATCACCACATCTGGACACATGTAAGGAAGACAGTTCTCATTGGCTAGACCGCTTCTTTTCTACAATACAAGTTAGTCGCTGAGATCTGGGAACACAGCAACACCACCAAAAAGAAGTCTGACAGGTCAAGAACGTGCAGTCAGACCTGTCAGTCAGGTTTAAAAGGGGGAAATGAAGATGAACTGTAAAATTATTATCCAAACTGTACGGTGTAACGCAATCAGGTTAATCGCTCATTTCTTGCCCCGTTGGACTTTGCTGCACTGGCTCCCAAAGTGGTTGCTGCGGGAACTCTTAGGGACAGGCCAAGGGTGCTGCAAGATGTATTTCCAATGTTTCACCACATACAGAAAACATAGTTAGGCAATATTTATATTGACTACATTTTTTAAACAATCAAAAGGGAAGAAATAAACAACTCACAGTTTTTGGTTGTTATAATAATGCAACAAGCATTGAGGCACAAAAAAAATCAAGGAACCAATCATCAAAGTTTAGGAACCACTGCTTTGTTGTAGTGATTTAACATGTTCCCAAATCTCAGAAATTACCTTACCATAACAATGTTATCATAAGCGATGTTGGAAAAGACCGCAACAATAAGTAATAAAGCGGATTATCCTTTAATGAGCAATGTAAACTGTGTGTTTGTAAGATTGTGTTGACGGAGACACAACTGAGCTCAACGGAGTAACCAGCCACTGCAAACGAATGAATGCATGCAAATGAGACCTGAAGAGAATATGAAGCAAGCAAGTATGTAAATTAGCATTACATACAAATAGGACTTGATTATGTTGTACTGTTATGGATAGACAGTATTATTAAAACAATAATTCCCTTTCAGATGGAAGTGCCGTGTTTCATTTCCCCCAGATGAGATGCAAATGTGCGCGCACGCATGCGGGTGCACACTTGTTTGTGTGTGGACAAGTGTGTTAAAGAGTGCTACAGACAGAGCATGCAGGGAGGAAACGCATTCCCATTAGAGTGCCCATTAAGTCTGATTACAAGTGATTACCGTCTGTCGGAGAGAGATGACCAGCCCTGTCCTGCCACTGAATTAATGACATAAACAAATGCTTTCCTTTCTCACTCTCATCATAATCAACCCACCTCTTGTTTTTTTTTTCTGTTCTCCTCTTGAGATCTCACCATGAACTTCACATGACTTCCAATGATTTTTTGGCGAAACACCACACTCAGTCAAACCCGAACATTCGTTTCTGCTTCCCCGCACATGTTTTGTCACTGTTGTTTTATTTATGGCCATTTTCCTCCCAAAATGCCGCTCTTCGCTTCGGGGGCTGACACGCACAAAAAGATATATTGACTCATTTTAGGGCCGTCAGTCCAAAAGGGGAAAAGAAATTTATACTGGGATTTCTCTGCCCTCACTGCAGCGAGGGGGGAAGTATTTGTGGTCGTAACCACATGTGGAAACCACCAGAGGTTATTTTAAAGCAGCTGTGGGAGTTGCTTTGTTGAGGGAAGTGTTGCATATAGGTCATTTTAGCCGGATGTAGTGTTCTGACTACATCCTGCCACACAGACTCAGCACAAAAGGTGTTAAAACTGGTGCCGGCACTTCACTGTGACATATTCATTTTTGCTTTAAATTCTGACTCATGATTTCAGTGGAAACTGACAGATACCTGGATTGTAGTTGTTTTTAATGTCTTTGCCCTCATCAATGAGACTTTGAGCTTTTAAACTTTAAAACCCACCCGGTGTCTCGGATCAATTTTTAATGCTATGGCAACATGTTTGCAATCGTGAGGACCTACTGGTTTTTGTAACTGTTTCATCTCAGTTGCTCATTAGTTTGACCGGGTTCTATATGTGTGTGTGTTTTTGTAGGTGTTTCTCTTGGGGAGCTCAGCAGCTCCTCAGCGCTGCCTGGAGTCAGACTTCACCACTTCCTCTGGTAAGACCTTCATGTTGCTCAGTTCCACACAGCCAGAGTCCTGCAGCCTGCAGAATGCCAATACACAGTTTTTCTCTCCACTAGACCTCCCTGCTGTGGCCAAGGCATACACAGACACACACACACACATACACACAGAAAATCAGAGTCTGTAGCAGTCGCGAGTCGTGATGTAAATGTAATGAAGCTCTAATCTTGGTGCTGATCCAGACTCAATCATTATGTGCCAGACTGGTGATGTGTCTGTTTATACTGTTTCTTGACTTTGGGTTTGACAGCTGCAGACTGTGCATGTGTGCGTAGGGGGTGTCAGGGCTAGGTGATGTGGTTAAAATCTGAATAATTTTAATGATATGAATAGTCCTCCAATATTCATATGGCAAATGTATGCAAGACTAACTAATGTTCAGTGCAATAACTTGCGTTCCAGTGTTAGATCAGACAAAACACGCATAAAAGCAAACGGAGTGTCTATTTGCACCCGGGTACGAATAGTCACATGGCAGCTGTTTGGCTATTTGCACCCGGCCCCATCACCCCCACCAGCTCCACAAAAAACGTAAACACTGGCTGCATTTCATTAGTAGTTCCACTTCCCCTTCCTCATTCACTAAGTCTTCAGGCCTTTCTGCTTTAGGAGGACAGGTGACGTAGTACAAAGAGCGACACAGTCAGTTGTAGGAGGAAGTCTTGGTGGTTGAATGGACTAATCACAGGACTTTCAACCAGGGTTCACATCCTGTGGGGGGCATATGTTGTCTTATTGTTTCTAGACTTACTTGACTTTTTATTTTATTAATTTTCAGTTTTTAGTTGCAGTTTGGTTAGGTTTAGGCAACAAAACTAAAGTCAATAAATGATGATATTCAATGAATGCCCAGGTGTCATTATCTAATGTATCCCACTCAATGTGAGGGTATGTATTTCTATTTGATGTAAAAATGGATTAATTGCATCGATTCATTAAATGATGGCAGTTGAGTGGATTTAGTCACAAAAAAAGAAATAACCAAATCTAATGAGCCTGGCTTCATCAATAATCAAACTACAAGCAGCTCTAAAACTAAATATAGTAGATAAGTTATCAGCTATGTAGCTCTATATCACAGACATTTCACTTAAAAATATTACATATAAAGTATATTACCTTCAAGCCATGTTCAAACCAGTAGCACCATTTTTAGCAAGATTTCTTTTTTTTTTTTTAGCACTTTAAGGACTTCTTGTTCATGTTTAGTCATGCTTAAAAGTTGAGTTTCAAAGTTTGACAAAACAGTCACCAGATCCATTTAACAGCTGTGTTCTGGAGCTTTGGAGCATATCACATCATTTTCATCAGCAGGTGGAGTATTCCCAGTTGTCATGGAATCGTAGATGTTTTCAACTATGACGCCAACATGGACGAGAAGTCCTTTAAGTGCTCAGAACAAAATGGGAAATTCAACTTCTTCGACTGAATGACAACTCCCTCTGCTGATGAAGATCATGTGATCAGAAGCTGCCTATATCCCATAAATGTAGCCATTGTGTTGTGCTAACTTTGCACTCGCCACCTCCGTTACAGAGATACAGAGGAAACGAGGACTCAGTGTATCGGGGCAACCTGTGTGAGCCTCGTACCGCTTTCCAAATAAACGTGATCTTTACACGAATCATTTCAAATGCTTTCTCTGAGTCTGTCTGAAAATAAAGACAGAGAGTAGTCCACTCGCAGTTAGCGGTTAGCAGCAGCCATCAGCCATAAAGTCACAATGGCCACATTTATGGGAAATTCGCCAGGTTGAAATAAACCAGAATTTCCCTTCAAGTGCATGTAAACACTCTGAATGTTATCAAATCCTTTAACAAATTCTCCTGTAACAGTTTTATCTCGAGTCTTGATTGTTTTAACTGTAACAGTGTAGTACATAGCTGATGTATCACACATAATAACATGGTATTAGTGTTATTTCAGTTATCATTTGTGGTATGCTGGGTAATTTTCAACTTTGAATAGAACATTTGAACTATTTTTGTGACCCATATAGTCCCCCAGAGCAGAGCAGATATCTTCCAAAATGTTATTGGACTTAAAAACAACGGGCATTCTGTTCTCCAATCAAAGCACTACCTCGCTAACAGTTTGACTGTCACATGGGTGCATTTGAGCAGAATGTGGGTTATAAAAAGCCCAAAAATAGGCTTATTCTGCTGTTCACTGAGGGCAGTGAAAATATTGCTGCACTCAGCACTAGTTGATACATCAAAGCTTCACTGTGACTGATTTAATGTCAGCTAATTAGAAGGAAACTAAAGATTATAACTGGAATTGGTTTGACCATTAAATAAAGCCAGCTGTTACATTCACCCCATTGCAAAGGCTTGTGTTACCCTATAAATTCAACTCGACAAAACCAGCATTGTACACAGTATATTGCAAGGAGGGAAATATATGTGACAGCTTATTAAAAATGAAGACTAACAGACTGGCCATGTAGCTCAGAGGAGATATCACAATGAAAGCGAAAACAGGCTTCCACCTGCACACATAAAATGGGAAAATGTGTTGGACCTAAAATGTAATGATGATAACTTAGATGCCAAACATCATTCATGGATCTGCAGGTGATTGTTAGCTCCAGCTGTCAGCCGTTTGTCATGACTGTGCTCTCACTGCTGGTTGTTATAGCGGCGCATGGATTATTGGTCCTAATACTGCATTATTTGGACCTGCTCAGCTCTCAGTCTCCAGTGAGGGATCATGCTCATGAGTGTGTACCGTGTAACAGGAACACCGTAGCATTACAAAGCGCACCAGATAGCCCCCGTGTATCAGCGATCCTTTTTGGCCTGTGTGTTTTTTCCCGGCAGCCAGAGAACTTAATGTAATATGATAAGTGCACTGGAGACTCTGACACAAAGTCATTCGGTTGATTCTTCTATTAGCTTGAATTCTTTAATGAAAACACCATCTGCTGTCCTTTTTGTGATACCAGTTGCCATGATGATGAGCCTGTATCACGTTGCACAGTGTGAATAAATTAAGAATTAGAGAGCTCCAGGCATAATGGTCAGCAGATCAAGATTGACTCTTATCTGAATGCAGCCTCAAATAAGATGCATATTGGTCAAGGCTGTGACTATTGTTTACTGCTTCTTGTCAGTGTTGATTCATGATGCAAGCTGACATTGTGCACAATGAGATTACCAGTGAAGACTGTTAGGAAGGCTGACATTTAGACTTAGATAAGGCCCTGGTGCCCTTTGGAAAGTTTTCAAAACAACTAAAGCTGTAATTTTTAAGTGGGCCTTGTGTTGTGTGTCCATGTGCAAAGTAAAAGTCTCAAAGATACATTCAGTGGTGGGAAAAGTATAAGTAAAAGTAACAATACAACAACGTAAAAATACTCCACTACAAGTAAAAGTCCTGCATTCAAAATCTTATTTCAGTAAAAGTACAGAAGTATATTCTGTAAGTTGTACTTACAGAATCAAGAGTAAAAGTACTGGTTCTGCCTCTGTGACTGATCTTTGGGCCTCAAACAGTTTTTTAAATGAAATCATGTGTGAAGTTTAGAGAAGAAATGTCTCTGTGATAAAACTGCTAACAACTCATAGACATCTGAAATGTGACAAGGAGCCCAACTCCACACTGATTTTATGTAAGGAGCCAAGCTAGTTGGGAACCACTGATTTAATCTTTAACAATGTGATGTGTTTTATAAACTTATCAAATGTTTTTTATGTTCAGTCTCAATCTACAAAGTAATTAGTAACTATATCAAGTAAACGTAAAGTAAAAAGTACAATATTTGAAATTTAGTGAAGCAGAAGTATAGAATAAAGTACAAGTATGTACAGTACTTGAGTAAATGTACTTAGTTACTTTCCAACACTGACTGCATTATTCTGAAGGCACATTCAGTCCGATACTGTCTCAGCAATCCATTTAGGAAAATTTCAGTTGATGTCAATGTTATTAATATTGAATTGCAGAACCTTCTACAGCATTGTTTGCTAAATTCTGACAAAGATGTTCAATGGGTCACCACCAGGTCCATAACAAAATATTTGCCAACCCTTTTCAAGTACTGCATAGGCATTGATCACTGTAATACTGCCCGCCTGAAGCCCACAAAGCTACACTATGTGGCCAAAAGCATGTGAACCCACAAACAAAGTATGAGGACATCCAAACCTACTGATGAACATCTCATTCCATAACCTTGGGAACACATATTAATGATCAAATCTTCTAAACTCAAGGTTTACTTACTTAGTTTACCAATCTTTCAACCGTATCTCAGGGATTTTCGTATTTAGGTCACATGATGACATCTAATCAAGTTCCATTTGCTGAAGAAGGCTGTGCCATATGGCTGAACGCTCTGGAAAAAGCTAGTGAGTAATACAGGACTCGCATCCTTGCGAGTTTGAACTTGGCAAGTTGAACGAGGGAGTCCAGACTTCAGAGGACGGGACGAGGCAGCACCCTCAGATACACCTGTTATCTTCACTCTAATGTATAGTTACAACAAATAATGTTGTGAGATCTGTACATATAAAGACCCAGAGGTCCACAGAGGTAGTGCTGTTGGTGAACATTAACTTTACCTTCAGACAAACCAATTTGGCAGCAACATATATTAGAAAGTTTATCTCCTAAAAGGAATTATATCATATGTTCATAATGCTACTGAGACGGAGAAGTGTTGATGCCATTTATTAGTTCTTTAAAACAGAATCAACTCAGGAAGGATAGCTGTGATATTATAACGTGCCGAGGGTGGCCCTGCTAGCACATCCGTGTCCACATACTTTTGACCATATAGTGTAGGTGTTACGATAATAGAAGTTGATAGCATCTGTATAAGTTAACAAATTTCAGTATGAAGTTATGGAAATGCTCTAAGATTGAACTTTTGAAGGATGCTCTCTGGTGATAGCTGAACAATACATTACAGTCAGAAGAAGGCTTTTTGCTCTGGTTTAAAAGTGCAGGATGTTGATTCAAGTGTGTTTTTCATTAAATTTATGTCAGACTCAAAGAATGTTGACTTGTTTCATGCCTCAAGCTTCCACCCTATTTTGATGACTTGCTGTATTGTTGTGCTTCCCCTCTCAAAGATCTGTTGCACCCATTCGTGTTGGCAAAAGGTTTTACAGGGAAGCATTGACATTTGAAGAAAGCATTTAAAACTAACTAATAACAGGCATAGAAATACTCAGCTGAAGGTCTTCATCTGTATGTTTATACACTGTTGTGGTATCTGCAGCATCCTCGTCTTTCACCTTGTATCAGCTGTAGTTTTTTGTGGATATATCTTGTCTCATTGTCCTGTAGGTAACAAGAACTGGTTTGCAGTAATCAGTTAATCTGTTCTTTGGATGCAATGAGGAAAAGTACAGCATGTACCCCATTAGGGGCCTATTTCCTGTTTCCTGCCTTACCCCAGGCTTCTGAGTGTATGCTTGTGGGTTATTTCACAATGCTTTTTGTGTTAGCTACTGTATGTCTATGTTGTTGCGTCAAATGCATGTCCACATCAAGCTTGGAATACATGTGGTTATGCTAAAGATCCACTTTACTTATTATGGTGAATAATATGATGTGAAAACTGAAGTTTGATAGAAGAAAACATTCAAGCCATCTTATCATCAACAGCAAAGCATAGTGTTTCTCAGAAGATAAAGACAATCAACAACCATACACTGTAAGTTTGCTTTCAGGTCATTATCATCTCTGTCATTCTCTCCACCTAAACGTTACAGCCAAATTGAAAGTAATTCTTGGAAACGGAGAGAGAATCTCTAAATGAGGTGGTAGTAAACAAGTCCGGTTGAGGGAAAGTGTGTATTACAACACTTTATCACTGAATGACATGCAACAGTGTATCTGAGGATGGAATTTCCCATTAAAAAGTCCGCTCATTAGTAAAACAGTATCATAAAAAAAAGATTTTCCCTCAAAGTTCTCTTAAGGTTTCTTCTGAAAAACATAGCTGCCAAATTTAACATAAGCCACGTCATGGGAATATTCTTAAATAAGCAAGGTTTTATAATTACATGTTTTTCAAAGCTCTAATGAAATTCTTAGTCTGTTATTGGTGCACATACAGCCTTATCAGAGAAATTAAGGGGGTACTCGAGTAATTTATTATTGCATTTCCATGAAGTTAGAAGAAAAAATATTGCTCAAAATTGCAGCAGCTGTGGCCAGGATATCCTGACTTTAGGTTCCTAGTGTAGGGCAAGTTCCAGAAACACTAGTTTAGACAGTTAGACACTCTCTGCCTGATAAAGCTGCATTATTATTAAATTAAATTTTCACGCTCTGCTTTGATCTCCACCAACTCCTGATAGAAATATCTGGCTCTTAAGCTTCTAAATGCTCCACTATGTTCAACAGCTAGTTGCTTTGTCCGTCTGTCACTTCGCGCTGGAGACAGGGTTGATGAGAGCTGAGTTGCGGGCTGGAAAACCAAAACAAATTAGCTGAAAGATGCTAAAACACTGCGTAGAGCTGCAGTGTGGGTAATAATTCACTATGAGCGAACCTTTTCATATTACACATAGTCATTTGACCATTTTTTAAATATAAAAATATTGATAAGTGCAGCTTTAAAAAATTTGACCCCTGATGATGTCATTGGGATTTTTTTTTCAGACTTCACAAAGCTCCTCCAGAGACAGAGAAGATATTATGCAACCGTTTTTGAAAACAAAAAATGATTCCACTGTAAGCTAGTGTCTAGTGGTGTCACAGCTTCCCAAAATCTTATCAGTTGTTGCGTAAAATGTGATCATAACACATTGGAATGAGGCCAAAGCTATGAAAACATGTATGACATGGGCATTTTACATACTAGTAAGCAGTACACAATCTCATAGCTTCAACAAGTGTCATTGCAGTTTCATAACATCAGTGTCCTGTGTATATTTCTAGCATTAATCGAAGTTGCACAATGCTTTCTTGTAATGCTCAGTACATTGTGTTCTTGTACCTCTCGTCATGCAGGATGTGGTAGCTGTTGTGGTGGAGAAATTGTGTCCTAGTGTAGAGGAGGAAGTGCTCAGCCACAGCCTACAGCCTGCTCCGTCTCTAACCAGAGGCATAAAACACACCCACAAGACAGTGCAAGCCCATGAGGGAACCTGACTTCCAAGCACAGTCTCTCGGGTGTTTGCAGTTGTAAGATGTGAAACCTATGAAAGGAGCAAGGAGCGTGAATATGGTTAAGGATTTAAGTTTTGACTACAGATCAAAGGTTTCGATTTGACTCCAGTTGTGGCTAAAATGTGAGTGTGACAGCCAGCTATAACTCGAAAGCTGCTGCCAGTACAATCTGAAACTTGATGGCTTTGGTGACCCCTTGAGTCTCCTAAGTGGAACTGTTTTACATCATCAGTGTCAAGGACAGTTCATGCCAAACTGAGCCACTGACTTCTTGAGATAATACCATTTGAGTGACTCACTTAGTGTTTTGGCTTTAGCTTTTTCTCAGACTTTGTCCTTGTTGGCTCCCGTACATTCACTCTGACCATTAGCCAAGTCAAATCAAAGCAAAACAAATCAGCTGTCAACTGTGCTTTGAGTTCACCATAAAAATAAACATCTGAACCAATAATTTAGTCTATTTTCTCAGTAATAAATTCTTAGTTTCTTATAACAAGATTTTTGCCTGTGAATTAGATTATTTCATCAGTTTCCAATATACAGTAAATCAGCCTATTTCAGAACTTGTGTATTACTGCCACACAAACACCCCAAAGGCACAACTTATTTTTCTTTTTTGTGATTAAATATAAGACTAAATAAAATTCCGTTGTGACTTGAGGCTGGCCACAGTCATGTTGGTATGTTAAAATTAATTCCTGTAGACAGGCAGTCATTTGAAGCGTGCCCCATTAATGCACTTGAAAGTACAACAACAAATCCTATCTAATCCAAAGTAACAGCAAATCGCTGTCAGTCAGCGTGTGCTTGCATCCTTTGTGTGGGTTCCATGGACGTATAAAGTGAGTTGGATACGACACCGCCTCTCAGCCTTTCTGCCAGTTTGCCTCAGTGGCCAACTGCAATACTTCAACTAAAAAATCGCTTGTGATCCATGACCACCATTAGAAAAGACAGCTCGAACTGCAAACAAGGTCAATTATTGCTCAATTATGATCAAATTATTATACAGTTATTACTGTGTTGTGATTTTTTTTTTATATGAAAGTTTACCATTTGTGAAGGTTTCCCAGAGCCTAGAAAAGTTATTTTTGTTTGTCAAGGAAATTGAATCGAACGCAACTGGATTTTTGGTTTTGTCTGTGAAGACGTTTCACCTCTCATCCAAGAGGCTTCATCAGTTCGTGCTTGTTTGACCAGGCTAGACTGGTCCAACTAGCTGGTGTGGAGATCTGGGTATTTAACCTCTTAGGAGGCGGTCACAAGGCCAATGATGTCATTGGGTCGTTGGTGTTCCATTTGCCAACGACAGTCGTTAGAGTGACGGTCGTTGGGGATGATGAAACGATGGTTTCGACTTCGTTAGTGCTCTATTGTGTTATAACGACAGTCGCTGGAGTCACCTGAGGCCATTTGTGAACGGCTGTTGTTCTTAGAGGTTAAGTTGTTGAATCTCCTGGGAAGAGATGAAAGGGCAGCATTGTAAATTGGAGATAGGTGATGTCGCAGACCTCCTCCTCCTCCTCTATTTTTGTGTGCGTCATCCAGTGTAAAGTCTATGTGTGGTGAAGTGTGACATATGGGCCAAGTGGGACCAGATGGGACCAAGCAGGCAGGGTAGCGGCAAAACTTTATTAGGTTATGCATTGGGCAATCAATTTCCGTCAGATGAATGGGTACCATCTTGGAGTCTGGCAACCAGTTCTTATAATACATCCTTAATACATGACTCAAAACAGAGAGAGGCAAGTTGGCACTGTCCCAACTAACAAGTCCTCCAAATTAAACAAGTACATTGTTTGTACCTGCCTTTTAGAACGAAATATAGAAGTGTTTTCTGATCTGACGCCCATATGGGCAGAGGATGACATCATTTGTCTGTGCCCTCCAAACCTGTTACAAATCAGTTTTATGATGTGACAACGCTGGCTGTTTAACGTAACTTACACAGCTGACAGTGCTGGCACCAGTACTAATGTGATTGAAGCTGGGTGGGTGTATAAAGAAAGCCAGCAGTATCTGGTTGTGATGTTTAAGCAAGGCTAGCTCGAAGGCTTCAGCATGTTAGCTCATGCACA
>NTHP01000117.1:1330881-1350297 GCA_003416845.1 Oplegnathus fasciatus | reverse complement strand
CATGCACACACACCACTCTGTACACCGTGACACATAACTTTCAGTCACAGAGTAAACACTGGGCTGTAGTTTAAATTGCTCAGCATCATCGCTCAGCACTTTTTCATCAAGAAAAAATGTGGATTCTTTCAGGACTCCATTCAGGACTCCAGCTGTCTGTTCCAGAAAAATCAAGGGTAGAAATCAATGTGCGCATCAAATACAAGCAGAGAAATTGTGAGACACACCATAAATCCATGNCTGGAGCCGTGCTCCTGTGTTCTGCAAAGACAGGGAGGAAACCCTGGAGGGTTTCTATAAGTGCAGGAGACTGGAGACAAAAACAGTTTCAATGTGTTTAATAAGTTCTCATAAGCAAAAGTCAATAAATCTTCTCCACAAAGAAAAACCCAAGGTGTGGTGGCAGGAGGCAGGCTGGCACACAGTGTAGCTGGCTGGTTGAGGGAAAAGGCAGAGAACAGCAAGGCACTAACTAGAAAAGACAAGAAAATTGTGTTAGTTCAAAAGGCACAAAAATAGGAACTAGCAATCTAGGTACTTAGGAAACGCTAGAAAAAGCTCTGGACATAAGCACTACCGAACTGGACGGAATTATCTGGCAGAGTGGTGAAGTCAAGACCAGGCTTATGTAGAGGTAGGTGATTGCTGGTGATTCAAGACAGGTGTGCCTCATCTGAGTCTGGGAAGAGAGTAGCCAGCCACGCCTCCTGCCACACACTGCAAGTAAAAGACACAAAGGGGAGGGGGAGAGCAGAGGAGCCAAAAACCCAGACCATAACAGTACCCCCCCTCAATGGACGCCACCTGGCGGCCTCCCAGGCTTGTCCGGGAACTCCCGGTAGAAGTCCATGACGAGATCAGGGTCCAAGATGAGGGCCTTGCTGATCCAAGATCGCTCCTCCGGACCGTACCCCTCCCAGTCAACGAGGTACTGGAAACCACGGCCCCGCCTGCGCACATCCAGCAGGCGGCGGACCGTGAACGCCGGATGATCATCAATGAGCCGGGGGGGCAGAGGGGGCTCGGCCGGAGGGCTAAGAGGGCTCCTCAAGACAGGTTTGAGGAGGGACACATGGAAGGTAGGATGGACTTTCAAAGCAGGGGGGAGCTTAAGCCTAACACTAGGGTTAATGATGCGTTCAATGACATGTGGACCAATGTACCCGAGAGCCAGCTTGCGTGAGTCAGTCTGGAGAGGAAGGTCACGTGACGAGAGCCAAACCTCCTGCCCAGCCTGGTAATCAGGAGCAGGGGTCCGATGGCGATCCGCCAACCGTTGGTTTCGAGCTCTTGTCCTTGTCAAGGCTGCTCAGGCTTCACGCCAGACTCTGCGGGCACGACGTAGATGGGCCTGGACTGAGGGGACTGCCACTTCAGACTCCTGGCTGGGAAAAAGAGGAGGCTGGAAACCCTGGGAGACCATGAATGGGGACATACCTGTGGCAGAGCTGACCAGGGAGTTGTGGGCGTATTCAACCCAAGGCAGGTGGGTGGACCAGGAAGCCAGGAGACGAGAAGCCACACATCGTAGGGATGCCTCCAGGTCCTGGTTTGCCCGCTCCGTCTGGCCGTTCGTCTGTGGGTGGTAACCAGAGGAGAGGCTGGCCGAGGCCCCCAGAGCCTGACAAAAAGCTTTCCAGACCTGGGAGGTGAACTGGGGACCCCGGTCTGAAACAATGTCCTGGGGGATACCATGAAGACGGAACAAATGGAGCACAAGAAGGTTTGCAGTTTCTAGGGCTGAGGGAAGTTTAGGCAGAGGTACAATATGGACTGATTTAGAAAGACGATCAACCATGGTGAGTATAACTGTATTACCGTCTGAAGGGGGTAAACCAGTGACAAAGTCCACAGCAACATGCGACCAGGGGCAATGGGGTATGGGCAAAGGACGGAGGAGGCCAGCTGGAGCACGGTGAGATGACTTGCTGCGAGCACAGACGGAGCAGGCTGAGACGAACTCTCTGGTGTCAGCAGCCATGGTTTGCCACCAGAATTTCTGCTGGAGCAGAGCGAGGGTCCTATGGTAACCAGGATGGCAGGCCAATTTGGAAGAATGACACCACTGGAGCACAGCTGACCTCACTGGAGGCGGAACGAAGAGCCGATCTCTTGGGCAGTGCTCAGGAGTAGTATGTCCCTGGAGGGCTTCCTGGACCACGTGCTCGATCACCCACCGGGCTGCTCTGACAACACAGGAGGATGGGACAATGGTCTCCATAGGGGCCTCCTCCACTGTGGATAAAAAAAATGGCGGGACAAGGCATCAGGCTTGGTGTTCCGGGAACCAGGGCGGTAGGTAAGGGTGAAGTTGAACCTCCCCAGGAAGAGTGCTCACCGAGCCTGACATGGGTTCAACCTGCGAGCAGAGCGTAAATAGGCAAGGTTTTTATGATCGGTCCACACAATGAATGGGTGTACTGCACCTTCAAGCCAGTGTCTCCATTCCTGCAGGGCCAACACGACCGCAAGCAGCTCCCGGTTTCCTACATCGTAGTTCCTCTCAGCTGGAGAGAGGCGTCGGGAGAAGAAAGCACAGGGGTGGAGTTTGTGGTCGACTGGAGATCGCTGGGAGAGTATGGCACCCACTCCCGAGTCCGAGGCATCGACCTCCACGATGAACTGCAGTTCTGGATCAGGGTGCACTAGAAAACATTTTCTTGAGGTTATCAAATGCGGCCTGAGCCGCTGGAGACCACACAAAAACTTTTACTGAAGTCAACTGAGTGAGTGGGGCTGCCAACCTGCTATAGTTCTTAATAAATAGTCTGTAGAAGTTGGCAAACCCCAAAAACCTCTGAAGATGTTTGCGCATCGCCGGAACTGGCCACTCCACGACGGCCTTGATTTTGGCCGGGTCTGGTTTAATTTTGCCTTGCTCAATGATAAAGCCCAGGAAGGAAACTATTGAAACATTGAACTCACATTTCTCTGCTTTAACATAGAGCTTGTTCTCCAACAACCTCTGCAACACAGTTCTGACATGTAACACATGTTCTTCTACACTCTGAGAAAATCAGGATATCAAGATAAACAAACACAAATCTGTTTAACAAGTCTCTGAGATCATCATTGATCAGGGCCTGGAACACTGCAGGTGCATTAGTTAGGCCAAAGGGCATTACCTGATACTCAAAGTGACCAAGGTGAGAATTAAATGCAGTCTTCCACTCGTCCCCCTCCCTTATTCTCACCAAGTGATATGCGTTCCTCAAGTCCAGTTTGGTGAAAATCACGGAGTCATGGAGGGGGCCGAATGCTGAGTCAATAAGTGGTAGGGGATACTTGTTCTTCACTGTGAAGTCATTCAAACCTGTATAGTCGATACAGGGGTGCAGGGACTTGTCTTTCTTCTCAACAAAAAAGAATCCAGCCCCCAGAGGAGATGAGGGACGAATGAGGCTGGTTGACAGGGAGTCCTGGATGTATGCCTCCATGGCTTCCTTCTCGGGCCTGGAGAGGTTGTAGAGCTTTTTTGAAGGGAGAGGAGAGCCCGGTAGAAGGTCAATTGTACAATCATAAGGCCTGTGTGGAGGCAATGAGAGACCTTTGTCCTTACTGAATACCTGCTTGAGATCATGATACTCACTGGGGATGGCTGATAAATCAATCTCCTCAGGGGGGCTCTGAGAGATGGAAACGCTGGTGGGTAAGGCTGAACGAAGACAGTTGGCATGGCAAAAAACACTCCAGTTAACTATGGAAGCAGTGGACCAGTCAATATGTGGGTTATGAATCTTAAGCCAAGGTAGCCCCAATACAACAGGTGACATAGGTGAGGAAATGACAAACAGTTCTATCACCTCGTGGTGATTTCCAGAGAGTGTCAGTGAGATGGGTTCAGTTCGGTGAGTAATTCTGGCTAACTGCCTACCATCAAGTGCTAAAACATCCTTTTGTTCAGGTAGAGGTACGGTAGGAATATTAGCCTGGCTAACAAGTTCATTATCAATAAAACTATTAGCCCCTGAGTCTACCAAAACTTGAATGGGCAAGGTGTCATGTGACCAGCGTAGCATACCTTGGACCTGGATGCGTTTAGAGGGGGTTGAGGTAAGGGAAGTACGGCTCACCAGCGCCCCCCTGTGGGCTGATGAGCCTGTCCTTTTGGCAGAACTGGACACTTCGCCAGGGGATGTCCTTCCTGGCCGCAGTAGAAACACAAGCCAAGGCGGAAACGACGTTGTCTCTCTGCTGGAGTCAATTTGGCTCGTCCCAGCTGCATGGGCTCCTCAGCGTTGGCAGGTGGTTGTGCAGTTTCCTCAGGGCGTCCACTGGAGACTCTCGGGGAGGTAGAGGACAATGTGCGGGAAAACTGCTGGTGAGGACTGGAAGTGGGGGAAGGGAAACTGGCTCTCTGCTCCGCTGCCTTCTCCCTATGTCTTTCCCTGAGTCTATTGTCTAATCGAGTGGCAAGCTTAATGAGCTCCTCTAATGACGTAGTGTCATCCCTGGCGGCTAGGTCATCTTTTATTTCTTCAGACAACCCCTTTAAAAACACTCTCTGTAAGGCTGCCTGATCCCACCCACACTCAGCGGCTAAAATACAGAAGTCAAGTGCATACTGAGAGACTGAGTTCCTGCCCTGACGCAATGACAACTGGCTGACTGCTTCCTTACCCTTAACAGGATGATTAAAAACTCTTTGCATCTCACAAGTGAAAGCTTGGTAATCAGAACACAAAGAGGGGTTATGGTGGGAAATGGCTAACGCCCAGGAGGAGGCTTTATCAGAACAGAGACTCATGATAAAAGCTATTCTTGACTGATCTGTAGCATAAGTAGCTGGTTGCTGACTGAAAACTAGTGAGCACTGGTGTAGGAACTGAGAGCATGTACCTAGGTCACCGGTATACCTGGCAGGGATTGGGATGAAGGGCTCACGGGGCAGGGGAGATGGAGGAACAGGTGGAGCAGCAGGTGGTGCCGGTGGAGGTGGAGAGCTGCCAGTGGTCGTGATGCCGGTGAGCTGGGTAGCCACATGGTCCAACCGACCATCGAGCTGGGTCACACTGGTAGTGAGTTGTTGGAGAGCCTCCATGACTTTCCTCAGCATGGCCTCGTGTTGGCTGACGAGTGCACCTTGAGATGACACAGCCTGTTTCAAGTGCTCGGTCTCTGCAGGGTCCGTGTTGGCCAGATAATTCTGTTACGGCAAGGGTTTGGACCAACAGTGCAGGAGACTGGAGACAAAAACAGTTTCAATGTGTTTAATAAGTTCTCATAAGCAAAAGTCAATAAATCTTCTCCACAAAGAAAAACCCAAGGTGTGGTGGCAGGAGGCAGGCTGGCACACAGTGTAGCTGGCTGGTTGTGGAAAAGGCAGAGAACAGCAAGGCNGGAATTATCTGGCAGAGTGGTGACGTCAAGACCAGGCTTATGTAGAGGTAGGTGATTGCTGGTGATTCAAGACAGGTGTGCCTCATCTGAGTCTGGGAAGAGAGTAGCCAGCCACGCCTCCTGCCACACACTGCAAGTAAAAAACACAAAGGGGAGGGGGAGAGCAGAGGAGCCAAAAACCCAGACCATAACAAGTTTGACAGATTCTGTTTGTGTGTACTTGAAAAGAGAAGAAATGAGAGTTTTTCTGTACAGTAGCTTTGGTTTAGCTTCCTCTGTCCTCAGTATAATCGCACAAAATGTTGTCATCATGCCTTGCATTACATCAACCACTGATACATGGAGGCATTATAAAGAAAGTTATAATCAGTGAAAATTAGTATCAACAATAATTTTTCCAAGTTCAGATCACCTGTATAGAATCTGGCAAAACACTTTTTTGTATCTTAAAAGAAAATCCCTGCAATGAAATAGTGAAGTTATCTAGCTATCCAGCCAAAGGCACACAGAGGTCAACCTAGTTTCTCTGTTTTTTGAGTATAAAAAAATCAGATGGAGCAAGCAGGGAAGTAGAAAAGGCCAAAGCTCGATGAAAAGGGAAAGGGTGGACTGGAGCAACCCTGATCCCTGCCACTGCAGCTAATTTACGCCTGCGGTAGAAGTCCATTATTGTCACTTTTGTTTATTTGGGACACTAATGTGCAGAAATGGCAATTAGAGAGCCACAAAAAGCACTCAGCTGGATGATTTTTCCCCCTTCCAAAATAAATTGCCATCTGTGGACCTCCTATCTAATGGAATCGGGTTGTCCTGAAATACCTCCATGTGAGCACCTGTAGTAGGTGTGACTGTTTGGTTTGGTTTACCTCAAAGTCTGTTTCCTGTTTTCAGCTGTTTTTAGCTATATATACATTAATATACATTTATTAAATTAAACATATTTTCGGCCTTTAGTTCATTTTCAACAACAACAACAACTTTGTGAATTTGCTACAGTTCTGATTCCTGCCTCTGACTGGCTTCTTCTCCATAGCAATGGCAGCTGACGTTAGACGTTTAAAAAATAATTGTCATTGTCATTGGTTTTGCAGGGTTGTGCAGAATCGCCCAATATAAGTTCTTGTCTGGTGAAAGGGTTGCACCAAACCCAACTGAAGGAAAAAAATCATGAAATTTCAAAGACATTGAAATTGAAGTTGAAATAATTCAAACTGATGGCCATAACATAAACCTATAGTATCTCAAATGAGATCTATTTGAGAACCATTGTGGATACCAATAAAAGAAAACTTTCAAGTTGGAGTTTATAGTCTTAAAAATGCTTTGGTAACAAACATGCCCCCCCATGTAGCAACTCTATTAAAAAAGAGGGGGATAAAGCTTATTATTTCGAAGAGAATTGGATTTGAGTTTTGTTAGTCTCTGGGTTTAACAAAGGGAGGAATTTACCAACTTGAAACTGGATCCAAAATGGAAATAGTTTTGGGAAGCCAACAATCAGGAGATACTCATTTTCCCTCAACATCCGGTGTAACTTTGAGCCAGCTGTTTTCCTCCAGTTTGCTTGCTCAGTCAGTAGATGATATAGAAATCTGATAGGAGGTTATTTATAAAAAATGTCCCCATGAGGAGTTTTACTTGCTCAGTATCTGTAGTGTCTCGTTATCTCAGCGTCCTATGTGACCTACAATCATTTGTCTCTTCTGTCTATGTATGTACATTATAGCCTGTTCATTGACTGATTTGCATGTATCTTCATATTCGTTCCAGGCTAAAATCTTTGGGCATCTATCTGTCTGTGTCCTCATTAGAGCTTTAGAAACCTGTTGTATAGATGAACCAGCTTTCGGGCCTTCCCCAGCTGTTGTCTGGATATTAAATGCTCTCTAGGGTAAAAAGCAGCAAACCGAAGCAGAGTTTCCTGTAATGCTTTTCAAGCCAGCTGTTCTTCCACTGCAAAGGAATCGTGGAAGCTGTAATTCTTTTTGCATTTCCGCTCGCTGTCAGTGAAGTTTTGAAACAGCACGTAGGCCAAGTTACAAAATGGAAGTCTTAGTGGTTGGCTGTTTTAATGGCTGGTTTATCAGAGGCTTCATTACGCTCATGATTGGTTAGGACAGGTAAAGGCTCGGTCATGTTATATAAAGGTGTTATTCCTCTTACTGTGATCCTTCAGGGTAGATCGGGGTTATTTAATGTCTTCCAAGATGATTGGTTTGTGTCTTTGGATTGACACAGAGGTACAAAGCATCTTTATTTGTCCCTCTGTGAATTTTATGATTTGCAGTTCTTGTCTGAAAAGGTTGGATTGAATGATTGTGTACGCAGGCCCAGCTAATAGTTACAGATTACTATTCAAGGATTTAAATGCTTCAATGGACATCTTCAAATGTTGCAGTGACACACTGTGGGATCTATGTTTGTTTAATGCTGAGTCACATGAGAACGTTGGTATCAATCATACTTCTGTGCATCCAGTACAGAGATACTGTAGGTGTGAGACTAGCCCCATCTGTGACCTCCGCACTCAGTACAGGACCCCGTCAGTCAGGGGAAAACAGTTTTTTGGGGGTTTTTTTTTCTTATTCGTTACGTATTTTGAAAGGTATTTTCGTGATCTCACAGAGGTCTGCTTTCTGTCCGGAGTGACAAAATGTTTGCCCGGACAAAAGTAATGTTTAAATTCAACATTTCCACAGACGATACCAAACCGCTCTGTTCTGCTCTTCCTCTTTGCTGGAATGTATTGTATTATAAGTCTGTGGAAACACTGGTTTCGCTCCCAGACAATCATCCCGGACATCAAAAGTTGAACCAACTTCAGCATCCAGCAAGATGTTGCGTTAGTGCAGAGATCACTTATGGGGTTAGATCTAGGATATGTTTAACCTAGCTTAGCATAAGGACTGGAAGCATATACAGCTAGCATACACACTCAGTTGAAACAGTTTTAGAGAGGTTGGTTCAACTGTAGGATCATTTTGGAGGCTCCAGTTTGAGGTGCTGTTGAACTGTATTGCATTATACAGAGACGTGTTTCTGTTATTTATCCTACCCTCATTGATATAAATGGGATTGAGAAAATAATAGAAACATTAAAATAGAAACTAGGCAGGCATAGTTTTTTCCAGAATGAATATTCAGGAATAACTCTTTTTTTTCTTTTTTTGCATGTTAATTAGTGCAAGACAAGTGATCAACAGGAAGACACAAGGCAAGAGACAGAAACAAAAATAACACAAACAAAAACAAAAAATAATAATAATAACACGAGGTACCTGAGTAAATTTGAATAGATGTATATAATTTTTTGTTAATGTAAGATGCACGCGAGGAGGTATATGTGTGTATGTATGGGAGTTGTGTGTGTGTGTGTGTGTGTGTGTGTCAGGACATAGGGGGAAGAGAGAAAGAGAGCGAAGAAGGAGGGAGAAAAGAGGAGCATTATTATAAGTTGTATTGTTGCTCTCGTCTCCACTGCGGGTCTTATTGAGAAGCCAAATTCAGGAGAGGTTGAGGAGGTAACTTTAGAAACCAAACTGGGTTCACCCTAAACTGTCGGGGTAATTCAGTCAGGACAGAAATGACAAAGTGCACGTCACAAAGACACATCGGGATCAGAAACCTGGACCTGTGTATTTACAAATGCATAGTTTCCTATCAGGTAGTTTTTCTTATGTACTCCATACTGTATATGCAACCCCACATTGAATGTGTGTGCATGCATATGTGTGTACAGCATTTGTCTGTGTGTGTTTCTGATGAACTACAGCAGATCATGTGTCTCTGCAACAGCTTTAGACTTCACTCTGCTTTGCCTCAAATCAACTGTCTGATTAAAGGTGAACACACACTGCTATGAATGTAACATTTTATGCTTTTATTGTGTTTGCTCCTTTATTATCATACTGAGTATGTGAGAGAGAGAAAAAAAATAATAAGCAAGCCTTGAGAATAAAAACAACAACTTCACTTTTCAAAAAATTGTTGAGGTTGTGTAAGCTGGTTTTCCATGTTTGAACACTAGATGTCACCCTACACAGCGTCAAAATGTCACGAGGGCCATAACATCTGTACATTCTGTGTGCAAGATTGCCTTTGATAAACTGGCAACACAGTAATACCTCCATCATTGAATGTCCCCTGATGTGCAAACAGAGGCATCAAACACCTCTTTCAACCTGTTTTATCAAGCTGAAGAGGCTGATTGCATCAAATTAGTGGCACTTTTTCCTCTTCACACACGATTTTAGTTTAGTGAAAATGGTACAGCAGGGATGGACTGGCTGTGAGCACAAAATACCTCATTTTAAGATTTTACATTGAAGTGTTGTTATTGTCAGCTGCTATATAAGTAATACACTTAGTGATTGATGGTTTCTTGGCTCTGTATTCAGCTAGGTAGGTACCCAGATGTCTGAGGAGGCTCTGAGGATGACGTCTTGGCCTTGAACCCCACCAGTATGTCAGGTAAGATGTCTGGCCCGATTACCCCAACACACAAGCCTCATATCCCCAGGTTTATTCCAAATCAGATTTATACTGCAACTATACTTTAAATTGCTTATAGCTGATAGTTAAGCCAATATTCATAATATTTGACCTTTTATGCCAAAAACAAATATACATATAGAGTGAGAATGAGATATATCAACAGTATATATACGGTATATTCTTGTCAGCAACAGCTAGTAGACTTTCATGGAACACTGTATACTATATTGGATCTAAACCAGCAACTTATCATTTAGTGTTTTTAATTTTTTTTAGTCTGGGAACCTAAATGCATTAAATCTGACAATTAAAATCAGTTGAACATCTAATTAGACCCTCTACATATGATCAGTGGTAGACTCTCTTTGCGCCGGCGTGAGTCATCACATTACTATGGAGAGAGCGAAGAGGCTCCGTACACCTGAATGCTGTGCTCAAAATTCAGTCAGTTTCAACTTTGACCTTTGGACCCTGAGACTATTTTTGTCAGCTGCTGTTTCCAAGGTCTAGAATGAACTGTCAAGCTCTCCTTTTAAGCCAACATGGAGGAGTTCTAGAGCTGAGCCCTGTTCCATAAAGCGAGTTTACCAAATAAGCCAGGCTTATTTCGGTTAGTCTTACTCATTTTCAGTTGACTGGGTTCCATAAAACAGTTTCAACATAGTTCAAGCTCAGTTACTATGGCAACTTATGCTGGGAAACTAACCTGGTCCGGAGCAGGCTAACTGTCAGGCTAAGCCCGTTGTTGCTTTTAAACCAGAGGACCGGATGGGAAAGCGATGATTTTACCGCTGACTTTCTGGCATGCTGCCATATTATTTGACTTTATTAACCACCATCAGTCAAAAACTAATAATAAATAAATAATAAATAATAAATGATAAATTAAATAAATTACACAATGATAAATGATAAGATATAGACCTACATACATAAAAGAAGTCTCAATGTAAATTACCACAATAGAATGATAATAGCTACATAAATAGTTAACAGTACAATTGCAAAAAGTTATATTGACCAGATATTTTCCTGCTAGGAAACCATGTTTAAAAATGTATTGGTTAATACATTTAAAGCAGCTGCAATTAATAACCATCATGAGATTGGACAGTTCTAGTGTAACACCAACTCTTCTTAGTGTTAACTATAAACTTAAGAGTTTCTGAATTTAAAGTACATTCGGGTCGTGAGTAAAGCCAGAGCATGAGGAGCTTCTTCTGTTTAACTTGGTCCACTTTTTAATGTCCGCTTCAACAGTAGGACAACTCAACACTCACAGTTATACATCACTTCACTGTCATACATTCCGCCCATCTTAACCATTAGGTTACTAACCTTACAGGCAAAGTGCACCATATTATATAGTTCCCTGTCTAAATTAAACAGAATACAATAAATTATATATATATATATATATATATATATATATGTGTGTGTACACACAAAATAAATCTCATCTATAGCATCAAGCTGATTGTGCTTAAGTGCTTATATAGCCTACGGACATACTTTCCATTCTGAACGATATTTTTATATTTCATTTTCACCTACTGCCACGTTCTTTTCTCCTCACTAAAGTTGTTGCTGATTAAAATGTCCCCCAATAAAAAAGTTTAATTTGTTTAAATCGTTCATCATATTAAACAAATAACATGTATACATTTGCAGCCAGAACAAGCTCCAGAACAAGCGAGTAACTGGACACAGTCAACTGCTGTTGCCAAGGTCAAGAGTGAACTTTTAAGCTCAGACCTTATCTGTCAGTGACCTCTCTATGCACAACCAACGAGATGGCAGCAGTCCATGTCGTAACATGGGCAAAAAGCTAATTTTCTCTGTTTTAAATTTCTTTCAACAACCTTAAGATCAAAGCATTGGCATAAAGACATGCCAGAATGTCAGCAGGCACTACCAGATTTGTTATTGGCAGATAGTAAACAAGGGTGCTCGCTTGCTACCTGGGACATGTTGCTGGCGTAAACCTACGCTACACCTCGACTCTGCCCTGGACTCTGTGTCTCTTCATGAGGTTGAAACATGCTTCTACGGGCGTGTAGGTGAACGTGAGTTCACAGACATTCACACGTTTCCTTTATAATTGTACACACAGCTTGCATAACATTTTTATCTCCCGTCAGGGGCAGAATCAACCAATCAGTTTGCTGACATGCAGGTCCACTGAGCATGTTGTTGGGATATGGGAGGTTTGCGCATCAGCACCTGTACGAGCCGCTCCTACCTGCGGTTACCCATAACACTCCTCGCTTTGTGGGTTCAGAAGACATAATTCCAGCTTTACATGGCGCACAGCTCATACCACTGATCATGTGCAGAGGGCCTTTAGTGATGAGCAGTCCTCACCACTGTTTATTCTCAAATGCAGCCTGGCAGCAAGAAAAAGATGTGAGGGAACATAAAATCACTTTAAGTCAGTCTTCTCCCTTTTAAAAGATATTTAGCCAAAGTATTTTTAGCCAAAAATTGTTAAAAACCCAAAACTATAATCCACAAGTCTAGTCTTCTTCTTCTTACTGAGCAGAAATGAAATGCTTTATTCTTGAACTTGAAAAAGCCACTGTGCACCAGTTTACCACCTTTTCCCACACCCCTAACTATTTATTACCATTCATTCAGTTCACACTAGGAAAGTAGACTCGCACGCTTAAAAGCCATTTAAGGACATGTTAAACCTCCTGGCGCATACAGATAAGTAAGATGTACACACGTGTTGCTGTTTACAGACAGGCTGTCCCATACATCGAGCAGCCTGTGCCACTGTGCGTTCGCTTACACAACATAGAGAACAGGGCAAATCGGCCGCCATGTGCGGATTTAGCCGGTGATCTCGCTGACCCCACCACATATGCTATCGATCTCAGGACAGTGAACAGACACTAGCTTACACGTATCATACGAGGACATGAACCTGATCCCCTCACTCACTGCAACACCAGACCAACAACAACATACTGTGATAAAGTGATGTTTCTGATGCTGTTTCACATTAGCCTGCTGTTTTATTAGCATCTGATTGTTGATTCCTTTGATTTGATGTGAAAAGCAGAGCAGCGTCAGTCTGCCTCTCTCACCTGTTTCACTGAGAACGTAGCTTTTTTTTTAAAGTGCCTCTCCCGTCTATTTTAGAGCCAGCAGAAAAATGCTCCCCCCGCTGGAAAGATGAGGCCATTCAAAATGGTAATATTTATCCTCCCTCTCAGCACTGCTTTTCCTCCTCTCTGTCAGTCTGGGTGAGCTTTGGAGCACCCATGAAAAATGTAGAGCTTTTCACTAAAAACTGAGGAGGTGCTTCAGATTTTAACCTCCTTCAGATTTTGCTTTATATGTGGTGAAAGGCCTTGAATGACATGATTGATTCTGTTTAGATCTGATAACTCGGGTAAGTACTCATTTGGAGAAATTTAGAAAAAAATATTTTCTCTTCTTTATCATGTCTTTCTCTCCAACAGAAACCATAACCCATTACCCAAACCATTAACCAAGTATCTGGGGAATATTTAAATACTTTTTTGTGTAGCTAGAGACAAGTAATGCCTTTTATTTTATTGTATTCATTTTACCTCAGGTAGCGAAGCCACAGTTAAGCTAAGATTTGGTTGTCCTCGTCAGTATCATAATATAAAGACCTGCAGGACGTAAAATTATTTCTATTTAATGCAATTTTTAAGTATTGTCCAAAATAAATCTCAACTCATTTAGTCATCACGTCAGTCACTTACATATGAATATCTGCCTGAGCAAATAGACTTAGTAGAATTAAGACCTTTGTGATTTTATTAGCAATAAGCTGAGGGATGTCCTCATATGTAGTAACTTCACACTTTATTTTACGCGTCTGAAAGTTCTGAATTAATTTGTAAGAAATTTCCTGGAAAGGACTTTGTCCATAATTTGGCACTAATTATACGTAATGTACAGGCAGTTGGTGCACTTTGTATTAATTCATTTCAATGAAATACCCAGCTAGAGTAAGAGTAGAGAAGAGTATTGTAGTCAGTGCAAAGCAGGTCAGCTCAACATGCAAGAATGTAAAATTTGCCCACAGGCAAACACAACAGTCTCAGACCTGTCTCTTATAATAAGTACCAAACTACACAGTTCTTTCCAGGATAGGAAATTATTCGAAAATAAAGGATCCGTAAAGCGTTACTGAAATTTCTGTTAATGTTTTAGCACTGCAACATGTCCACTACAGTGTGGTCTTCAGAAACAAGGACAAACCAGATTTTAAAATGTTTGCCACAGATCATTTCAATGATTATATCCTGTACCAGTCTGGCTGTAACGTGTAAGCATAGACTGTATATTATCAAGATGATATGTGGAAGGGAAATTAAACTGCATCTCAAAAAACAGAAGTATCCTCCTGGACTAAAGGACTGAAGCATCTGTTGAGATAAACTGGTTGAAAAAGCATCACAGAATAGCCTGAAGTCACTTTACAAATCTCTGCTGTTATATATATTACTAACTACCTCATTTGCTTTGCCACATGTTTGACTCCCCAATTAATGAACTAACTAATCACTAATGGGTCTGTAAGCATGCAGTGGTGACTTTCACTTCCCTCCACCACTATCACTCAAAGTCTCTACAGAGCTTTTCATGTGACTGTTTGACAGTACAGCCAATGTCAAACACTGTTCCTAACAGAGGAATCTTAAATGAAATGCAGCACACACACACACACACACACACACAGTCTGTCAGACAAAGTTTCCATCACGCCTGGCAGCTGTTTAATACTCTGCACTGATCGCTAGTGCATTCAAGGACACTTTAGTCAGTGTTGTTACAGCTTCATATGACCTTTTCATAGAGGCCCGGGCTGCTGTGAATAGACTAGACTCATTTCTGGTCCTCGCATGAAAAGATGTCTCTTAAAACTGTGTCAATACAGTTTAAATTGCCTCAATTCACGTTATACAGCTCACATTTATTGAGTTGAGAGGCTTGTAAGAAGTATGTATTTATATAAGGGCATGTCTGGTGCACATTGAAAATGGTTGGTAGTAGTCTTGATAGTTTCCATCACATCTTGTCCTCTAGGTCCCTGCAATAGAGTAGTAAACCAAACACAGGGACGTAAATGTGACTTTGATTGAAATTGCACAGTTCTCCAGTGGTAATAGCATTGTTAATCAATGCTGACAGCACAGAGAGCCACTGGTCTTCTACATCGCTACAGTGTTTTTGCTCTGCACCTCCCAGAGAATACCTGATAGAGGCTGTACGCAGTGCTTTATACCTGGATTTTCTCTTCATTACGTTCTGTTGTTGTTGTTCATCTTCTTGTCTGTTCAGCCAAATTGCTCATTGCTGTTGCTGCTAATTATCCAATGTTCTTCTATTTATCTGAAACAAACTTAGTAACATAACGAGTATCATTCACATCTTTCGCCAGGGAGGAGCTACCAGACAAAGCCAGATTTAAAATGGCTCAGAGCAAATGTGCACGAGCAGCAGGTCCAGCAGCTCAGTGAGGTGGAGATGGTGTCAATATGGCTGATATCTCACTAACACTGAGGTCAGTGCAGCCAAACGCTCACTGTAAATGTGCAGTCTAAATGAAGAAGAGTGCCCTTGTAGCCAATGGTGATGTCACCCACTTCACACATTAATGGTCAAGTTCAAATTCAAGTTTAATGAACAGAAACCACCACACCCTGCCTACTGCGCTCACTGTTACAAAACAATTGAATCTTGTGTTCATTAATAATTATTCCTCTGTTTTGTACTTTTTAAGTAGAAATCCACTGTGGCTCCAGCCTGGTGCGCCTTTTTTATAGATGCCCCAAATGTACAAATGCGTTTGCGTCAGAATGTGTCGCATCTGTGCCTGAAAAACAGGAGCAAAGCTTGAGTAAATCTTTCTCCGAGTGTTTAGCACAGTAAAGGGTTTAATATAAACCAGTAATGCAGCACTGCAAAAGTGAAATGAGTTGATGTGAAAATGTTTACAAAGTTATTAGTTTGAAGAGGTCCTGATCAGCCATCTAACGAGCTTTAGATTCAGTGTCACAGATGTCTTCATGAGCTTACTGTGGTAATCAGACAGAACTGTGGTGACTCGTCACTACTAAGGTTCTTAGTAATGATGTCTGCTTAGAGAAGTCACTTTTTACGTAGTGCTGAAATTGAATTAATATAAAAAGACTTTCACTTAATGACATATCTTTGCATACTCAGGGTTTTGTTGAAAATATTACCCTCAGGTCTGTAAAAAATAATCTTTTCAATTTCAGCCCTCTGGAGTCCAGGTTCAGTTTGATTAATTCTTGCATTAACTTCTGTCTGTTTTTAGCACCTTTTAAACTATCCTTACACCACATGCACTGTATCCTTTTTTTCAGCACAAACTCAGCTTTAAGTCTGACTTCTCAGTTTGTCCATTTAAGTATAAAGTACAAAGTATAAAGCGACCAGGAACCCACAACAGTTCAAGACTGTAAAAAATATTGTTTCACTATTTATACACACAAACACAGCAGAAAAATGTAAAACAAAAAAATATATAATCAAGTTTTGGACTATAGATATATATATTGAAATTATAGTATTATAGAATATACTGTATACTAAATTTCAAGTTTTGAAAATGTATTTCAAAAAAGTTTTTTAATGGTCTTCAAACATAAATGAGACACTGCATGTATGTTTGCCATTTTCAACTGGCTTGTCTCTAGTTGTGTTACTATAAATAAAACATGCTCAGTGTATTCGCTGATGAATAGGCAGACTCCAGAATGAAAATCCATCCTAAAAATGAATTTACACTGTGTGTGTGTGTGTGTGTGTGTGTGTGTGTGTGTGTGTGTTTATGTGTGTGTGTCGGACATCAGCATTTTATTTCTGAATAGACTGACACCCCATTCTCTCAGGGTTTTTATGAGAAAAATCATATGTTAGCATTTTAAATAGATATTAGTACTACAGTAAGTGATGATGTTATCAGGTTAGATGGTCCACTGTCATTGAATTAGTGCTCTTAATGTTGTAGTGTTGAAGCACATTGTATCGGACAGCAATGGGAATGGACTGTACTGTGTAAATCCACTTTTCTTGCTTGTTTGCTTGTTGTTCAGTGTCTATGGAGCAGCTGCCATTTGTCTCTAGATGACATCATCTCCACAGTCTGTCTCTCAGCTGTTCAGCTAAAGGAGACACTTGTTCAGTTTCACAAATTCAGACTGGGCTGTGTAATGTTAGACTGTGGAGGCTGCTTTTTTTCCTCTAACATTTTTATTTAGTGTTGTCCATCTGTGTACTGTGCCCTGAGTTTCACATGTTTTCTTAGCTCTGTTCACACAGAAATAGAGAGGTTTTGCCAGCTTTGTTTTAGTGTTTAAGATGGAATTGAATTTGATGCGTCTCTGGAGAAATCTCATTCAATAACGTTTGCCTCTGGAAATCTCTGCCGCGATGATTCACTCATTACATCTCTATCTCAGCAGTGGATTGTCTGCACACTTATTAATGAGGCCTTAGTGAGGGAAACAAAAGCAGTTCAGAGGAATTGTTCATCACAATCATCAGAGTTAATTCTAGAAGAATGAGTCTGTAGTTATTAAAATGTTTTATTAACGAGCTTCAAACATTTCACAACAAACATTACAGGGCATATTCTATATTTTTTATATTCTTTTTCACTACAAACCTAATGTTTCAATATATCCTGAATGATAAAACATTAAGAAAATATGAAGAAGGAGCTTGCTGCACTCAAAACAATAATCTCTGGACTAACTTATGACTTTTTGGTATTTAAACATTTTCTATGAGTGAAACAGCAAGCAGCATGTTTCTCTTGTGCTCATTTGACTTGTTTATAAGGAGAACAGATTAGATAATTACAATCATATTTTGCGCATAATGTGGTACCTTAAAGTGTATGATAAATGTACATAAAATATACACCAGTAACATCAAAACTAGAAACTGTGAAAATTAAAAGAAAAAAAATATAAACCAAAAATATACATGGAACATGAGGTAGAAAATTAGATAAGGTAAGAAATGTCCTACGTAGAAAAATATTTATTCAAGAATTCAAGATGGAGATTACAGTATAAAAAATGACCAAAACATCCAAGATATACCCAAGTGAATACATACTGTATGTAATCTATGACAGAATCAGGCTAATGGCAAATTAAGTGTACTGTGAACACAGTGATTAGTAATAAGGAAGATTGGATTCTTTGGCAAGCACTCAGTGAATTTGTACAGTTCTACCAACATGAAGGGAAAACCATCCTTTTAGAGCTTCGTAGGAGAAGCAGGGAGAGCATTTAAATGACTGAAGTTAAAAAGAGGAGCAGTATCTGAAATGGATGCCTGCACTTCATTCTAAAGTGCAGGACAATCCTCTCAAACTTTAACCTTTACGGGTGGGAACCTTCTGTTGTTCCCCTGAGCTTAACCTGAACTTTAAGGGGAAAGGTTCACCAACCCTCCTCAGGTAACACAGAGTAGCCGGGGACATGTGGCTCAGGACATCATGTCAATTGAGGGTAAAAGAGATTCCTCACATCCAAAAATTGTTCATGACCGGCTTTGAACCCCCAAGACCTAGAGTAACCAGTCAAGGAGGGAATATATCTGTCCAGAAGCCTGCTGCAGGGCCACTGTGGTGTCATGGTCCGTGGCTGGGCCGTTGCTTGTTCCCAGTGTTTCTTAGTGTTTCCTCCTCCTTGTGTTCTTTGTGATCCCGTTTGTCTCTTTCTTGTGTTCTGTGTTGTCTCTTATGTCTCGTTCCCCGCACTAGTCTTGTCTTTGTCTGTTTTCGGTTTAGTTATGCGCATTTCCTGTTTTATTTTGTATGCTTGCCTCTCATGTCGGACACTTTGCTTCCTGCCCTGGTGTGTTTCCCGCTTGTTTGATTGCCTGCTCCACCCCTATGGGTTGCACCTGTCCCTCGTTGTCTCCTCACCTGTCTCCACTCTCCCATCAACCAGTCCTCTTCCTTTGTTCTTTGTCAGTTCGTCCTGTGTTGCCATGTGCTGCATTCAGCCCTGTGTTTCGTCCAGTGTGCCATATGCTTCAGTTCTTTCTTGTGCTCCCGTGTGTTCCTGTGTCAACCTGCCAGTAAGCTTCAAATAAACCATTCTTCTGCACCTGCTCTGCCTCTGTGTCCTGCGTTTGGGTCCACCCTGCTATCCAACCCTAACAGAACGAACTGACCAAACATGGACCCAGCGGACACCTACTTTTCCAGCCTGCCTTTCACCTGGGATGACTTTGGGGTAACAAAGGAGGATTTTCTGGATGAGGAGCCCAACTTCCTCAAAGTACTCACCAGCTGCTGGAGAGCGGACCGTGAGTTTGCCCACATGTTGGCATTCAACTGGTGGAAGCTTCATCCCACTCCAGCCTCCTCTGTTCTGCCTGCTAGCAACCAGACTGCTAGCTTCCTGTCTGTTCCTCGGCCTGCTAGCAACCAGCCAGCTAGCCTCCAGTTCGCTAGCCCCCAGCCAGCTAGCCACCAGCCTGCTAGCTTCCTGTCTTCACCTCAGCCCGCCTCCCAGCTCGCTAGCCTCCAGCTCGCTAGCCTCCAGCTCG
>NTHP01000117.1:1312309-1327276 GCA_003416845.1 Oplegnathus fasciatus | reverse complement strand
CCCACCCTGCTTAGTGTTCCCGTCCAGCCTCGAGGGACGCCTGGGTCCGTGGCTGGGCCCTTGCTTGTTCCCAGTGTTAGTGTTTCCTCCTCCTTGTGTTCTTTGTGATCCCGTTTGTCTCTTGTGTTCTGTGTTGTCTCTTATGCCTCGTTCCCCGCACTAGTCTTGTCTTTGTCTGTTTTCGGTTTAGTTATGCGCATTTCCTGTTTTATTTTGGATGCTTGGCTCTCATGTCGGACACTTTGCTTCCTGCTTGTTTGATTGCCTGCTCCGCCCCTATTGGTTGCACCTGTCCCTCGTTGTCTCCTCACCTGTCTCCACTCTCCCATCAGCCCTTCACTATATATACCAGTCCTCTTCCTTTGTTCTTTGTCAGTTCATCCTGTGTTTCGTCCAGTGTGCCATATGCTTCAGTTCTTTCTTGTGCTCCCGTGTTTCCATGTTCCGTGTGTTCCTGTGTCAACCTGCCTGTCAACCTGCCAGTAAGCCTCAAATAAACCATTCTTCTGCACCTGCTCTGCCTCTGTGTCCTGCGTTAGCAAGGTTAAAGAGAAATTGATGCAACTGATAAAAAAGACAATTGGGGTAAGTAGAGAACCATTTATAGTGTCTAAAATGTGTTGTGGGTTGCATTATTTTGAAAAGACTAAAATGTATGTGCTTTTCATATACTGAAAGTGATGTGTTGTGGTTACAAGGTGCTTTTGAAAGTATTGTATAATATAGTCTTATGTTAATGTTTTGTCTGTGCCATCATATTAAAAAATATAAAGTAACCTTAAATCAAGCTCCACTTACTAGCTTAATGTGCAGATGTATTTAAAGTTAGCTGTAAACAAGCTTTTAATTGCATTATGTCAAAGTAATATATTAAAGCATAAAGATCATCATTCAGATAATTGCAATAATTTTTAAATGTTTTAATTCAGAAATACCTTGTTCAGTAACTGCATTTATAAGATATATTTGATATAAGTAATTATTACATATGTGTATGTAATTATATTTTCATAAACATACGTGCTTTAACAGCATACATTTTTTATGAATAGATAATGATAATAAATTCCATGTTTTTAATACTGCACATGCTTCTCTACAAAACCGTAGATTTTTAGCTGAATGAAGTCTAGAAAGAAACTCTACACTTATTTTAATCAAAATATGATTAAAAAAAATGTAAAGATCTTACAGAAAGATCATTAAAACCCTAAAACGTCACAGGGAAAAACATTGGCATTAATACCGTCCGCTCAGACAACAGATTGTTTTGGTATTGACAGGCGTTAAACTCTGTCTGATGAACGCTTAACAGTTTGTCGAGAGTCGTTTAAGAAACTCCAAACAAGATTAGTCCATGGCAAGGGCATAACCTCATCTAAAAGTTAAACTGGTATCAAGCCCTCTTTGCAAGCAGATTTGCCTCATAGGGCCTGCCTCTTACCAGCTGTTGCATGTTGATCACATCTATTTGTCACATACTCACACTTATTACATTAATGGAGTCAGTAATCCCATGGTAAGCCTTTTTAACTCTTCATTCAGACAGATTATAGAAATTAAACATTGATCATTCATTTCAGCCTGGTTATCACCCTCCATTTGTACAATTATGTTTAAAGAGACAATTAATTTTGACTGTGCTCAGTGTGTTCATAGTGTGTTCACAGTGAGTCCATGTGTGCATGTTCAAAAATGTAGTAAAAATGTTATGATACAGTAAATATAGCAGCAAGTGAAACTATTTAGTGTATCACTTGATAAAACTTAAAAAAACTGGAAATTCTTCACATTTTTATATAATGAAAAATTATTTTTATTCAAATTGTTAGTCTTTTTAGCACAGCCTCAGTATGCCACAGTGCATTTCACTACACATACTGTACGGGCATATGACAGATAAAAACTTTCTATCTTGAATCTTAATTGTATAATGATCCACATGCAGCAAAACATGTTTGTCTTACATTTAATTCAAGCAGTGTCTCTCTGTGTTTAACATATAGAGGCTTAACTGTTTGACCTTTTGCATTGCACCTGTCTTTAATGAAGTACTAATCAAGTTGGAGAGCTTGCCAAAGAATAGGTCCAAATAAACAACGATATCAGACTCTCTGTCTTTCGTGGAACATTGTAAGACTCTCAGCGATCCCAGAGAGGCAAGTGTCAGCTCAACAGGGACAAGCTGTTAATACTCTGAGGAATCGAGGATTGTCTTACAGAGAAACTGGCAAAAAAAACCAAAAGAAAAACACAACTAGTACGCAATGCTAGTGCCATGTGAAACAAAGTATGCTGTCTGCTGTAGGTCACTATATTATCAGGTCAAGGACGAGGTCAATACAAGATCACTACAATAAAAGATCGCTCTATTCGCTCAGTTTCCTTCTGTGTTCTATTTTTACTGTGCTGTCAGTGAGCACATTGCTTAAATCTAACCATGTGACCCGGCTTGTAAGAGTGGAGGAACCTTTGACTATTGTCTATTCAACTTCCTGCTGTATTATAGATCTAATTTTTAACCCATTTTAGCGTAGCATTTTCCAAGCATTTTCTGCATCTCATCATGAAATCTAAAATTGAGCTGTAGTGAGAATTGTAATTCCACATATAAAATATCTACAAAGATTAAATGTAACTATATCTACAGTTTTCTTTACAAGTAATTGAATTATTACTTAATATCCACTTTCTAGATCTGCAGTAATCTGTAAATATAATGTCAATTGTAAATATTTGTAACTATTATTCTAACTAACCGTGAGTCCATCTGAGACACCATTAGACACCTTTTCATAAAAGACATTTAAAATGTTTGATATCTAAATCCATTTAGACCAGCCCAAATGATATTATTATGACTATGAATTATTAATTGGTGTATTGGAAAGTTAAGAAATTATTCCTAAATGCTCAGGATCAGAGATTAAATCATGAGTAGGAACTAATGACCAACAAGTTTTTACGAGATTTAATGTTTGATATAGATCATATTATAATAGTCGTTTTTTATTACATTTGTTAATAGAAGTCAGTCATTCATACTGTATGTACAAATCCAGACTGAAACAGTTATAGGTAATATTCATGTAGATCAATCCAAATTAAGATTTTAATTGGGCATTTTACATTAGTACAAATTGTATATATTTGAAATTGGAGTCTCTGATGGCTTTAAAGTGGCATTTTATTTGGTCAAAATGCTCTCACTTTGATACTGATAAGGAATTTTCACCACACACAACAAAAAGTACTAATATCAGTTATTAAAACTGTAAATCAGGTTTGACCAGTTGAACTATTGTTACTCGTGATGCCTTTTTTAAATTGTGATTATTTATCTTTACACATCCACTGCTTTGTTTTTTATTAAAGTAAAAGTGAATTCTCATATGCTTCAGTAATTAAACACTGCTTGCCATGGCAATTCGGAGATTTGGTCATTTTATTGTATATTGTTCCTGTTAAAAAGATGATTCCCACATTCAATATGTAGAGACCATTTTATGCATATTTATACCCAAATCTAAGAATATTTCAAATAAGTTTACAATACCAGTATTTTTGTGTGAAACTGACAAATGTATGAGCTGCTGACTGTGCAGATTGTTCACATTATCTTGTAAACTGATAATTACAGACAGCACATGTGAACAAGCCTCAAAGATGGCAGTGAGTCTGACAATAAAATGACCAGTTATGTTAACACAACTTTAGAAAAGCAGGCGAAATGTAGTGCAGTTTGTTTATGGTTGGATTTTTAGGATTTAACCTCATCAAAAAAATAACTTGTATATGGGAATTTCAACCAACAAACAAGTTCAAGAAGGGTTCAAAGATGGAGCACTATCCAGTCATTGTTTCTATGAGCAAGCTTTTGACAACATGAGCAACAATGACAGCAATTGATTTCTCAATTTGAGCGACAGTTGAAAAGGGTTTAAAGATGTAGTAGGGTCAAATAAAGTCCCTCAATAGATGACTGTGCTTTTTTTGGGGGTTTTTTTACATAGTGACTTTAGATTTGTACCTTGACTGTACCATGATGCTTCATTACGATCCGGCTATGTTTTTACAGAACTGTCAGGTCCATCTCAGCCTGTTTTTGCAGGACCCAAATGCATTGCTGTCATGCAGATAATTGTTTGCTCCACAACTAATGAGATTAAAAAGCCAATGCTGCAGAGTCAGACTTGTCACCTCAACATGAGTCTGATGACATGTTTAAGTCGCTTTAAGTGTCATATTATATCTGGGCACATAATCACTTTGTGAGGCTTTTGGTCTCAGAGTTTACCCCCCTGCATTACAGGATTATCAGCACTCATGCTGTAAATCTAAATGGGCAGTAAAAGACACATAGTTAAAAAATACAAAATGTTTAATTCTGATATATTTTATTATCAATTTATTGCAATATTGCCAGAGGGACAAATCAGAACATAATATTGTGAGGTCAAGGTGAAACAAATGTATTTTAATTTAAATATTGTCATACAAAGTACAAATGTAAAAACCATATGACTTTACCAAGTAAGCTCTTCCATATATTTACTGAAATGTGCATTCAGGGTGTGTATTTTTTTTATGTATATGCCACTGTTATTTTTATTTTTCAAAACTGTAGGGAGCCCCTACAAGTCATGTGTTTTCAGTCATATGACTGAAAACACATATTTCTGAGGAGCATGTGAAAATACAGTACAGTAAAATACAGAATAATTTTGTTCTCATTGCATAATGAGGGAAAATACTTTATAATAATTATTATAGTAGTTTTATTCAGAATTTATTACTCCAGGTAATCGCATTTCTCAGTAACTACAGTTTTTGAAATAGCTTGATGGCTAAAAAATATCTGCTAAATGACAAACAAACTGCTGTCGAGCATCGAGGTAAACAACGTACAAAATCAACCAAACACTCAAAATTTCTCAAAATTGAGTTTTAGTAAATCGTGGACATTTACAAAGACTTACATGTGGAAATATGCCGTGGGCTAGGGCACAAAACTTTGGCCTTTTTTGGCATGTTTTTTATGTTTGGCAAGTTTTTTTAGGAAAAACAATGTAATGGGGAACAGTGATTAAAAGCTGTGACAAGTTTACGTTTTATGAGTGAAAAGCTGTGGCACAGGCTGAAACAGGTGGGTGCCAAAGGAGGATTTCGGACACCGTTGAACACAGTAGACACTGTGATAGAGCACAGGCGGAGTAATACCACTTTATCAATCATTTAAACAAAAAGCAAAATTGTGACATACGATGAAGGTCGTCAAAAGGTTGTCAACTTTTGTCGTCAAAAGTCCTGAGGAACCCTGATTGTCCGTACTTCTTCATAATCCTGTAGTCCAACAGCATTGATCGTGTCTTTTTTGAAAGACGTTGGTGAGCGTGCAGACTGGCTGCGATTGAGATAGTTCAGATAAGTACAAGCAGCTGGGATTTTAGAGCCAAAACTGCACGCATCTTTACTCAGACTTCGCCATGTGTTCACGTATTCACATGTCTACATGTTTCTGACCCCACCTCTGTGATCCACTAACCAACAAGATGTCCTGTTTTGGTATTTGGTCATCTTAAGAAGATAAAAAGGCATCTGCGGGATCTAATCTTACCGCTTTACAGAAAATAGCACAAACAAACAAACAGTTTATATTCTGAGTGTGATGTGATCTTGCCTAAAATGCAAAAGGAACTCCAGTTATTTAAATAAACTTTACATTTGAGGATCACATGAGACTTCTCCTGAAACATAATATATATTTGTAATGGTTTTAGTTTTTGTTCCTCTGTAATCAGTTTGGAGCTCTCCATGCTACTGCACAGAGAGAACAAAATTATGTCATACTCAGATTCATATGGCAACTTACTGAGCCTCTAATTACTGGGCTCGTGAGAATTTTGGGACCTAAAATTAGAGTATTTGTACAAATAAAGTGAAAGTAACCATATAAATTAATAAACTATCACATTTAACAGGCTAGATAAATTAGTTTGGTTCAACACTAATTGGTTTCTGCAGCATTATCCATAATATGAATTTAACACAAAAACAATCAGAAGCTTCTCTGTGGATTCTTTAGGGTTTATGTCTGTTTGTTTGTGTTTGTTTTTACAGTCAGCCCTTAGTAATAGCACTTCTAAGCACCACAACAGGTTGTTCTATAAAGGGGTTAAGTATAAAGAAACCATGTGATGTTACTGAAGAGGGCATTATGAATCCCAACAGATACGCATCCTCGCCATAAGGCTTATCCCATCTTCATTGAACAGGAAGCCTAATCAATATGGCTGAGTGTAGTCGGTGTCTAGGATAATAGGTGTATTATCTGAAACAGATCACGCAGTGTGTCGCTCGCGTGTCTCACACTGTGGGGAAACAATATTGATTTTGCGAATTAGAGCCATTCTTATTTTAGCCAGAAAAGTTTCATTACCAAATTATTTTGAATGAAAAAAGTTGTATTTGTAAGATTTCAGTATAAATGGTACAGAAACAAAAAAAACTGTCCATTACTAGTATATTACTGGTGTAGACATAACTTAGTAGTGTTGTTGTTTTTTTTAACAAAAATACATTTTACTTAATTAATTATAGTGTTAGCATTTACATTTACATGTATGTACATGTTATTATATGCATCTTACAAACAATACATATAATTACAAATATGATTTATTCTCTGAATTTGACTTGCCCAGTAATCTGAATGAAGTTTAAGTTTTATTTTGGTTCCTGTTCATTTAAAAAGTGTTATTTATTCTCAGTAATTCCCACATTAAAATACTGAGAAGTGCTCAGGCGTGTTACAGTCTTAATGGTGAAAAGTCAGGGTTATGTGTGTAAAACTCAAACCCCGTCTTAAAATCTTCTTAGTCTCATAACATTCACTAAATAGTTATATGGCACTAACCTGAGGAAGCTTGTTTGCGGATTCTATTTAAAATATCCTCAGAATAAACAAGGGGGTTAATACACAAAGGTTAAAGGTTAACCGGGTTAGGAAAGGTACTGGGGTTAGGAGAACTTCTAATTCTTACATGATATGAGAACCCTCGTCAAAAGGATTTAAAGTTCAAGTATAAAGTTTTCTTGGAACTTTTGTTCGCTTTCTTTAGAATTGTTTTCCATTCGGTGGATGTTATTAGATGGTATTTACTGTAGGTGCAACACGCAAGGTCTTAATCTGTGACATCGCCACTGTCTGTGGCACATCAAGGATTTGTGGAGTGTAAGATTAGAGCTCTACGTCATCATAAATCTCTGCTTCCCAATTCGGCCGGGTGGTGGCGGGTGGGGCAGTTGCTAGGTGTAGTCTGTGGACTGTGGATTTGGTGGCTAACACGTTTGTGCGTCTGCGTAGGGTCAATCTCTATGAAGTTTTTTTCAGATTAGGAAACTTGTAATTGTCACATTCACGTGGTTTGATGCTCTTTCTTAGACCTGATTTTTTTTAGAACCTGCTTTTCTTTTTTGAGAACGGACGGTTCGGAGTTGACCTGGAACCTTTTATGGTGCTCTGCTGTAACTCTCCGCGATGAACTACTGTATACCAGACATGTATGAGATGCCTCACGCCGGGGTGGGAGGCTACACGGTGCAGGGTGGTGGGGAACACTGCATGTACCAAGGTGAGGGCCCTGGGTACGGACACTGTGAACCCCAGCCGCTGCACCATCCGCCCTGCATGGAGCAGGCTTGGCCTCCCAGCCAGCACTACTCTTGCTCATACGCTGGTGGCCCTCCTGTTTATAAGAGCGAGTTTTGCAGCATGGAGATTCCTCTTAGTCATTTCCACCATCAGCCTGAATATTTCCCTGAGATCAAACCTGAATTCTCGCACCTGCAGTGGATGCAAGGGGTGCACAGGAAAGGTATGACGTCCGAATGGTGATTGTATTTTTGGGTTGGCAGAACTGCTGCATGTGCACGTTCAAGTTCTGATTAAATTGTTTCTGTTGTTTTGTGGTTGTCTCTGTGGATTGTGTGTGAAGAATATGTTCTACGTTTTTAATGTTTTTTTTTTATATTTTTGGTCATTAGCGATGACTCATGCTTGATCAATGAATCAATGATGTCTGGGATTTTCAAATTAAGTCTGATAAGCGTAAATCCAAGACTTAAGGCAGTGGCAGGTCTGTGAGCAGGACTTGATGCATCTGATGCTCAGAGTGTTTGACTGAGGCAGGCGGGGGTTCCTTATTGATTGATGGTGGGGCAACAGAAGGCCGATGCAAAATGAATTGCTTTCTTAACAAACCCTAAAAATGTATTGATCAGTTTGTTAACCTCCGGTCCGGGAGTCTGCCAGAGGTCAAAGCACTGAACTCATTAAGCCAAATCCCAAAACTGGGCCAGGAGTTAACTCGGTGAGTTAACTAGAAGCAACAGTGCTATATGTGGAAGTCGGTGCTTATCAAATATTAGGTGTTCCACTTTTGGACATGCAAAAGTCAGCCTTCTTTTAAATCTCACTGTGTGACTTTTCAAACCTCACCAGTCCACACCTAGATGTTACAAATGGACACAAAGGAACAGTTGATATACTGTACACACACTATATAGATAGCTTGTTAGCCTTCTCTGTGATTCCTACTTGTTTGTGCTATTCAGTTTCGCGTTTTCCTCTATAAAAAGGAAAAGATGCAAAAAAACCTATACATTTTAAATAAAACATAACATACAAGAATATAAAAGTGTGATAATGTTGTTAAAATGATCTCTTAATTTACCAGTTAATTACCAGAGATCTTTTTTTTCCCAATAAAATCTAATATTAACCATTTGATCTTCTCTCCAGGGTACATTCCAAGTTACCTGGACAAGGATGAGCTATGTGTAGTGTGCGGGGACAAAGCCACAGGCTATCACTATCGCTGCATTACCTGTGAAGGTTGCAAGGTAACGCGAACGAGTCCTGATTTGCTGCAGCTAATTCGGTGCAGTTTTTCAAGGCGCTTCTGAGCATGTGCCTCTTCTGCTCTCTAGGGTTTCTTCAGGCGGACAATCCAGAAGAATCTCAACCCAACCTACGCTTGTAAGTATGAGGGAAAATGCGTCATTGACAAAGTGACCAGAAACCAGTGCCAGGAATGCCGCTTCAAGAAGTGCATTGCAGTGGGGATGGCAACCGACTGTAAGTTTTCCAGGCCGAGATGTTTGTCATTGATGTTGTTGTGTCTGCTTCTTGTCTTGTTTGTTTCTTTTAATGTGTTTAATGTGTCAACCCGACATTTACATCACATATTGTGCTAAAATTTGGCAAAAATATACTGTGCAAATTACAGCTTATTAGTTAAATTAGTTGATCAACAGAAAATTAATTGTTACTATTACTATTTTGATAATCAATTAATCTTTTCATTCAAATATTCGCTCGCACGGTTTTCTCTGTATGACTACAAATATATTTGGGTTTTGGAATGGTAGTCACTATTTTGTAAAATTACTAAGTGATCAGTTGAGAAAATAATTGGCAGATGAATCAATAATGAAAATACTTATTAGTTGTTTAAGCAGTTTCTAACGATATTTTAAAAACTTTTGGAATACCATTGGAATCCTTTGTAAATGAACCCAACCAGACTGCAGCTGCTTTTCTTTGTGAAGACATTTGTCACAGGTAATTACAGCTACCTCTCAAGCCTGCAGTGAGTGTTTGATACTCCACGTTTGCTTTAGGTGGAGTACCACTTTGAGTGTGTTTGCCCTGAATCTCAAGCCTCCTCTCATGGCAGTATGGTTGTATAGTTTCTGTCAATAAACTGAACATGAGGTTGTGAGGCGACACAAAAGTAAAACAGGTCAAAGTCACTGAGTGAGAAGCTCAGGAACACAAGCATTAAAGCTCAAGTGAGCTCTCGTGCACTTACAGTGTACTCACAGTATTATGCTTCAAGTCAAGTGTCCCCTAAATTGAATGTGATTTTCTTGTGTTTGAACAGTTTGAACAGAATCTCTGCCTGTTTTGGGGCCATGATTTAAGCAGCGGCTCCCTGTATTTTCAACTGCATCACCAGTTCAGCATTTCGTGCTTTTCCCTCCTCCTCCTCCTCCTCATTCCTGTCCACTCTCATTGTCTCCCTTTTTCTGCCCCCTCCCCCCCTCCCAGTGGTGCTGGACAACAGCAAGAGGCTGGCCAAGCGGAAGCTAATCGAGGAGAACCGGGAGCGCCGTCGGAAGGAGGAACTGCAGAAGACGGTGTGGGACCGACTGGAGCCCACCCAGGAGGAGTGGGACCTCATCCGTATGGTGACTGAGGCCCATATGGCCACGAACGCCCAGGGCAACCACTGGAAGCAGAAGCGGAAATTCCTGGTGAGACACCCTCCTCCCTCCCTCCCTCCTCACAACAGGCTTCATTGTATTGATTACCCTGCCTTATCCAATCCACCCCCCCAACCCCCTCCCACCCCTCACAGACCCCTTCTATATCATTCCCCTGTCTCCTCCACCTCTACCTCCACCACAACCACTGTTCCACTGTTCCCTGTGTTAATATGTCCATGTGTTTTTTTGTATCTCCTTGTAGAGTGGGGAGAATTAGCTGGACGATGGAGAAAAGTGTGTTCCTCAACGCAGCAGCACTAATTTATAATGGAACATCTTATTCTTGTCTTTTTTATATCTTACCAAGCAATGATCCCTAATTGTAATACTAATAACTTGCTTTTTTCGTGCTGTTTCATTTTTCTCTCTTTCTGTTTGTAGCCTTTGATTTCACACCTCACCCTTTTTTTGACTAATTTTGTTTTCCTTTCTGTAAAGTCTAATCGCTCTGTCGAGATTGCAAGTCCGTCTCAACTGTTGACTTTATCTTGGGTTTCTATGGCACGATCAGAGGGAACACTCGTTAAGGCACAAAATTGAATTGTGAGAGAGTATCAAGGTCCTCATTTGTCGTGAAATTTGCGGAATATTCTGAGAGGACTGCAGAAGTGAAATTTGTTTAATTTTCCGGGAAAGTCACTTCACATTTGTCACTTAACACGAATATAGCGGAATCTATTTCACTACTTTTGCGCTCTCATCACGTTACCTAGTGGTTTTTAGCCAAGCTACTTTTTAAAAAAAAAAGATTTGTAACACCTGATTGAAGTCGTCTAAGTGTCTCGTCACAGCCATAGAGTTTTGTTTAAATTGTCGTCCATTAAATACGGTAAAATAGTTCACTTCAGTGTTGTCGGTAGTCGTTTGAGTGTTTCTGAGGACCTGTTTGAAGTCGTGGTCCTGAGCCTGAATCTCACCATAGAAACCCACCTTGGATTTCTGTCCTCACCTGTTTTCTATCTGCACTCTTTCATCTGTCGTCAGTTTTAACTTGTTTTCTTTTTAGTTGGCTTGACACGGGTTCTTCATTGAAACTTCACGATTCCTGTTGATTATCCAACAGGTCGAGGAAGCTATGCTTCTTAATGAAATAACATGTAATTTATTCTATACTTCTGACCAGAGTGCAGCGGGGGTGAAGGAAACTAAGGTAAGACACAGCAGACAAAAACCTTTATGAAACTGATGTACTGCCTTTCAACTTGTGCCTGATACAGTGTGTAGTTTCGTCGCCAATATCAGTACTCACAGTCATGACTATATTAATTTTCAGTCATTTACATGCATTACACATTTAATTAAGTGCAATAGATAGGGATGCGTCCTCATTTACATCTTTACATCACATTGCCCAGTTAAAATCTCAAAAGTAAACCACTTCACTCCCACCTTCAAGTTCATCCCTTTGCGTATTTGACCATGAATGCTTTACACTCCTCATCGTACCTTTGAACTTGTTTCATACGTAATGCTAAGTTCAGTATTGTTCTCAGTAATAGAAAAGTTTCAACACGCTGTTTTAATTTTGTATTCAAACTCAGACTGTTCAGACACTGACCTTCTCTCTTTCCTTCGTTTCAGCCTGAGGATATTGGTCAAGCGTCCATGGTCAATACACCTGAAGGAAACAAAGTGGATATAGAAGCCTTCAGTCAGTTTACAAAAATTATCACCCCTGCCATAACCCGAGTGGTGGACTTTGCCAAAAAACTGCCTATGTTTTGTGAGGTAAGTGGAGCACGCGAAGAATGAGATCAAAACAAAAACATCGGTCAAATTTAAGGGAAGTAGTAAGGACCAGATTTCCAGGTTATACAATCAGTACCTCTGCTTCTGACATGTGACTTGGTTTGATGACTAGAAACTTAATTTCTGTACCATTTTGGCTTGAAACGTCATTTCACAGTTTACTAATAATAAACCATTAACCATTAAAATACCAGTAAATTTATGGTGATTTTAATGTTCAAAGTTTCCCTAATTTGAACAGTATTTAAGTCTGAGTTTCCCCTGTTAAAATGAGGCCGTGCACACTAACACTAGATTAGCTGCTAACGATGTTCATCTCCGTGTCCTCCTAATCAGCTGCCTTGTGAAGACCAGATCATCCTGTTGAAAGGCTGTTGCATGGAGATCATGTCACTGCGAGCTGCTGTTCGCTATGATCCCGAGAGTGAGACCCTAACGCTCAACGGTGAGATGGCGGTCACGCGCGGTCAGCTTAAGAACGGAGGCTTGGGCGTGGTGTCGGATGCCATCTTTGACCTTGGCGTGTCGCTGTCCTCCTTTAACTTGGATGACTCTGAGGTGGCTCTTCTACAGGCTGTCATCCTGCTTTCATCCGGTAAGCACCTGCTGTCCGGACTTGCACCACATACGCATACATGATCTGATTAGGGGCTTTCAGTCTTATTTTAGCCGTATTTTAACGTAGTCTTTACATTACTGCCATTTTCCAAAGCATGCCGTTAGTTTCCAGACTCGTTTTTCTTCTAGGAGGCCACGTCTTTCACTTAATGCTAGTATTGATTTCAACTCAACAAAAGACAAGAATATATTTTTTAGGAAAACGGCGAAAACTGTACTTTTTCTGACATGAAATCCATACCAAACTACAGTTTAATCAATTAATCACCATTAATCATTCTGAGGAGCTTTGTCCAGCTAGCTTGGTTTTGGCTCCTCCACCATTTCTCTGTGTGACGCTCTGCATCTCATTGAAGATCAATACTGTTCTGCTGTGTGTTGTACGTGTAGACATGACATGGGGCCCATCTGTCTTGTTGTCTGACACACTTACAGTCGCTACCAGGTTTTAATCAATACCATTTTCAAGGCTAAAAGGCTGAAACCAATATTTTTGGATTGAAAGTTGACACTTTGTGCTATAATTACTATCTTTAAAGCTGACCATTTTCTGTTCAAAAGTTTAAAAAAATACAACTATTCGTCATTTATAACAGAAAGGCTTCTGAAATGAAACTTTCCATTGAATGTCGAGACAATAGCAAATAGAGCAAAATGTCAACCAGGATAATTATCTGTCTAGCTATGAAGCTTGGTACATAATACACATACATAATTGTTGCTAACTCACCTAGTGAACAAAGAAATAAGTACACAGTAACCGCTGATGTCTGGGAACACAGTGACACCACTATAGCCAAGTCAGACGATCAGACAGTTTAGCAGGATTAGTTTAGTTTACTTTAGTTGGAGGTCAAACTGAAAGTTAGCGCACCTGAAATGTTGTTGATAATGCCACAATCCGCAGGAAAACTGTGTCTGGTGCCTGAAGCAGGAAGTCAGTCTGTAAACATGTGATGGATGTTCATTTGCCGTCATTTTCTCTTCAAATAATTGTTGCTGTTTTTTTGTTGTTGCTGTTGTTTTTAACCTGTCTGATCATGTGACTGCTTGTGCTTCTTGCCCGATGAACTAGCAATGATTAGCCATGTTGCTGTATTCTCAGCCAACCAATGAACTTTGTACTTCTTCCAAAGTTATTATTTCTGATGGGAATAATGGTCTAAACTATAAAAATAAGATCCAACTTATCATAAACCAGAATTATCCTTTAAGCCTGGCTACCACGTGTCTTAAAGTGTGGTGTGGGTACCAACAGGGCCTTGTCGATGTACTGGAGGGTCTAGAGCAAAAATTGCAATAATTCTATTTCAGTGTAACTTTCAGGGAAACTACAGTTCATTGCAACTTTTATTTCCGTTGCTCCAGCCATCATTTCTATTGGTTATGATCGTGTACTCACCAAAGTTGCTGAGATCTCGGAACGCAACAACATTGTGAAAAAAACGTCCAAATTGGCATAAAACACAACCAATTATATGATGAGGCAGGTTGTAAACAAACCCCAGGTTTGTCCTATTCATTTGTCTCAGCAATTACTTTGGTGATCATAGCTATGAAAAGAAACCCAAGTTGTAAGAAACAGTAGTTTTACTTTAATTCAGTAGAAATTATTTCCATTAGAAAATAAATCGGGATGACTCGTCAGGTTTCTCTCACCACTGTGGTTTCCTCACATATAGTGTAGACATTCCTACTTCATATTCGTGCAGTACACTAACTAATAACATCATCAATGTCTTTCTGTCATCAGATCGGCCGGGCCTGAGTAGCGTGGAGAGAATCGAACGCTGCCAAGAGGAGTTCCTGCTGGCCTTTGAACATTACATCAACTACCGCAAACACAAAGTGGCGCATTTCTGGCCCAAGCTGCTAATGAAGGTGACGGACCTGCGGATGATCGGCGCCTGCCACGCCAGCCGATTCCTTCACATGAAAGTGGAGTGTCCCACCGAGCTATTCCCTCCTCTCTTCCTGGAGGTCTTCGAGGACTGACCAATGGATTTTAGTGTATGTGTGTGTGCGTGCATGTGTGTGTATGTGTGTGTGCGCATACGTCAGCGCCTGGGCACCCTGGTGGTCTCAGGGGTGGAACCAGCAGAAGGCCCGTCACAATGAACTTTCTATTAGCACTACTGAGTGTCACTTCATTCCATAGTTTAGGAGTAGCTCTCTGGTCTAGTTTTGGATGGAACCATTCCTTACAGTGCGGGTACATGTGAATAGCATTTTGTTCTCTTTTTTTTTTTTTTTTTTTTTGTTTTTTTT
>NTHP01000117.1:1260565-1302356 GCA_003416845.1 Oplegnathus fasciatus | reverse complement strand
TTACAACTTTCCCCCCTCATTACATGAGCACAGCACCTATTCAAATTAACGTGTGCCATCGAAAAGTATACACAAGTTTCATGACTCCTCACTATACAGCTCAAATCAAAAAGCAGTCACATATTGCACTATGAATGCAAAAATACCAGTCTACACTATACAGAAAAGTGCTTATAACGTTTGTACAGTTGCAAACATACAGTATGCTACACACAAACACAAGAAACATGTACATCAATCAGTGTGTCTGTATGTATGCATTACCATCACACAGGCAGTTACGCCCTACAGTACAGTACAAGAATATTTTATGGTCTTCTTCCCCCTTTAAAATGTCAGGTTCAGGCTTTAGTTCAATTTATAGACTGAAGGAACGGAACCCAAAGCCTCATGGGAGAAGTGTGGAGGTGCAGGTGTGGTTGGGGTGGGAGGTGAGGCGGAGTTGGTGGTCCATGCGGCCTCCGGGTCCAGTCTCAGGCCGTTACAGTTTGTGTAGGGGTGTCAAGTACTAGAGGAAACTTCAGGAATGGACCTTGAAGGCCAGCAGCTCCTCAGAGTGCATGTTGTTGAGCGAGCGCAGGTCGGGCAGTTTGAGCAGCAGCTTGGTGAAGATGGCCGACTCGTTGGGGTGGTTCTTGGTGATCAGGCTTCGCAGGGCGCGGATCAGTGTCTCCTGCAGGGCCTCCACCGAGTTCACGTTCTCTATGCCCGAACGATCTGGAAGAATGGACAGTGACAGCGTTAGGTCTATGGACATTTTGGGAAGTGCACTTCGATATCGCTCTGTCTCTCATATCTGTCCAATAAATATGAATCTACTGCCAGCAGCCAATTAGCTTAGCTTAGCTTAGCATCACGACTTGAAGCAGGAGGAAACAGCTATCCTGGCTCTGTCCAAAGGTTATAGCGAGCTTTAGAGGTTCTGGTAGGTGGATTTTGTTAACTAGCTGTTTCCCCGTTTCCGGCCTTTATGCTATGCTAAGCTAAGCTAAGCGGGCTGCTGGCTCCAGCTTCAGATTTAACACATGGACATGAGAGTGGTATTGATCTTCTCTTCTCTCTCCCAGCAAGAAAGTGAATACGCTTATTTCCCCAAAATGTTGAAGAAAACAATCACAACTCAAGGTCCGCTTAGTTTCACCTTCCCAGTCAGAATGTCCAGAAAAAGCTAGTAAGTGGCCCTTGAGTTGTGATTGTTTTGTCAAACTATTTCCATGGTCAAGAATGAACTTTGATGTTTAGTATATTTTCATTTAAAAATAAAAGCATAAACCCCATAGTTGTTTTGATCCATCCATTGTTGTTCGCCTCCATTTTCTCATTTCATCATAAAAAGTGTCACATGTCAGACTTTTTGTTTACCCTCGTGGTTCTAATGTAATATCAGATTTTTGTCCCATTCATTATTTGCATTAAGGGAATATGTGGCAATCCTTAACTAGTGTTCACATTAATGCAGAAAAACATGTGCCTCCTCCATTATTGTGTATGTGGTAGAGCTGAAGTGATTGTAGTTAATTAACAGATTAGTCGATCGGCAGAAAATGAACGACAACTATTATGATAACTAATCACTTTTTATTAATATATTTTCAGGCATTTTAAAGCAGTAATGTCCAAAATTCTCTTGTTCCAGCTTTTCAAATGTAAGAATTTGCCCCTTTTCTGTCACATGGGATGGTAAACTGAATATCTTTGGGTTTTGGACAGTTGGTCAAACAAAACAAGCAATTTGAAGAAGTCACTCTGGGCTCTGAGAAATGTCACTATTTTTGGCATGTTGTAGACTGAACGGTTAATCAGTAATCAAAAAACATATTAGGGCTGCAACTAAGGATGGTCCTTGTGCTCATGCATGCGCTACCCTGCCCTACACTCCATTCAAAACTTTGAACCAGAGCTATGATGACCTTTGCAAGTGCAGCCAATGGGCTTAAGGTTAAGGTGACCGTCAACAGCTTTAGTTCAAACATACTGGTATCTGCCTTCAAACCACCATATTGGTCTGTGGTATGTACGTTAAAGGTATGTGCATTGTATTGTACTTGCTGTGACCATGGTGGAGTGCTTTAACTAAATCAAAAAAGAATGAGCATGAGAAACTACAGACTAAATACAAACCCACCTGCAGAGACCAGAACCACAGCCGTGAAGAGGCTCATCTCCTCCTCACTGAGGCCCAGGTTGATGAGCTTCTCACTGAAATCAAACATGGAGTTGAGGAGGTCCCCGGCCCCCATGGCCCTCAGAGTGTCTACGCTATATTTCTTCCCACCCAGGAAGGTGACGGTGCGGTCCTTCACGCCGAAGAGAGAAGCAAAACGAACCACCAACACCTGCAGGACACCGCTCCGTCAGTCTGGGCACCACTGTTCTGACACATTAGTTCTATGTGTAAGCTGAGAAATATCCGTGGCACATGGCTTAGGAAATAATAGTGATACCTCAAAGGTGCCAGCCTTCAGCAGGCTGACCTGGTCCGGCTGGGACAGGTCTCTGAAGCCTGGGATCTTCTTGGCAAACTCCACCACCTCCCTGACAGCGGGGGTGAAGCTGTGGGAAAACTCCTCCCACACCTCGTGGCCAGACTTCTGAGGGTCCACATGGGGAGACGTGTTCATCGGACACACCTGAGGGCAGGACAGAGGACAGAGAAATATAATACTTCATAATCTTAATTCATAAGAACATCAGACTATGGAATCTGGATCGGTACGTGGATCGGTGACGTCAGTCCGTTATTCGACAAGTGAATTATGTCAGTATCGGCACCCGATCCCGATATTGGATCGGATAGGTCCCAACTCTAGATTTTATTCTATTTTAAATCATTGTTTTGGGTTTCTGGCCTGCAACTCTGTTCTCATCAACCCGTTTTCAGCCACAGCAGGCAGCTTTTGTCCACTGAAAAGACTCTGATAAACCCACTGTACACTGCCTGTCCAGCATCTAATAGCAGACAGACAAATTTAGTGACTAGCTGAACACAGTGGAGCATTTAGCAGCTAGAGAGCCAGACATTTTGGTGTTTGGCCAGACATGCAAATCCAAATGAATGCTAATGTTGCTCTGTGTCTGCTTGATGTGTAAATAGGCAGCTGTTTGTTAAAACGTTGGCCATATCAATTGTATAAGATGATAATATGGCAGATGGGGTGTGTGCTTTGCTGCCCCCAAGTGGCCAAAAAAGTTAATTAATGCTGATTTAAGTTTATGACCCAAGACCAAGACAAATGTATATTTTTGGAAGGCTGCATCACTGCACTGGTGTTATGTTTTTACTGTGCATATTACTCCTGCTCTCAGATCACTGTACTGACTGCCTGTGTCTCAAAGGATCCGTACTAAAATACATCTCTGAACGTCAGTGTTATGAACTCATCAAACCTCTCGATGAGAAGCAGGTATTGCTTTCTGTGACTGCGCCCAACTTGCACTACAACTTTTATTTCAATTTCCCTTATCTATCATTCTATTTTGTCTATTGTTATTTTACCTAACTGTATTCTAATTTATTTAATCTTTTATTTTTTTCTCACTGACTTCTAAATGTTATTTTAATACCCTTTAATCCCTTAATTAAACCACGAACTGGCTTTGTGTCTGAAAGGTGCTGCACCTTTCTCACCTCTTTATATCTTACCAGATGCATTCTGTTGCCTCCTCTCCACAGGGGCCCACTGTGGGCTCCATTGCTGGGGCCCTCTGCGGGTGGAGCTCTGAAAGCTCCGTGTATGTAGGCTGGACAGTGACTGGTGGCAGCACTCCTGGACAGTCTGAAGGGGCAGTGGTTGGTGGGGTTGTCCTCCTGACCCTGGGGGCCCAGGCTAGGTTGGGGATCCTGAGCTGCCATGGTGACCAGGTTGTTGTGGTGGTTCCAGGCATCCTGCCGCTCCTCTGTCCGGTGGTTAGTGGGGTTTTTGGCAGGGCCACTGTTCAGGGAGACGGTGGGATGCGGGGCCTCAGCTGTCAGGCTGCTCTGCTCCTGGTTGTACATGAAGGTCTCCTGGTGGGCCCTGGTGACCGAGCCAATCACCTCCTCCTCCCCGCTGTCTGATGTGCTGGGTGAGGCCGAGCTGGGGCTGGTGTCCATGGCCACAGTGGGTTCAGGGTCAGAGCTGGAGTCTGACTGGCTGGATGGAGAGCAGGAGGGGGCGGGGCCGGCGTCCTCGGAGGTAGGTTCTGTGGCACTGGCCGGCAGCGGTTTGCCGATAGGCAGCGTCTGGCTGCTGTGCAGCTGGCTGTGCAACTGACTGTTGTTCATCATGTTGTTCATGGCACTCTGCATCTCCAGCAGCATGCGTTGCTTCTCGCGCTTGGGGATTCGGCCAAAGCGCACAGCTGAACAGTGAGGAGAGAATCATTTCAGAAGGATTCACCTTTATTTTTCACAGTGTTGAGTTATAAGTTCGGCAGTAATGAGTCATGTTATCAGCTTTATTCTTCAGTAATGCAGTTAGTCTGCACATACAACATGGCATGCATCATATGTACGCTATTAAAGGGGCACTCCTTCAATTCGACACATCAAGACCATTTCACTAGTCTTGAGGAGTACACTGATTTAATCTGCAAAATATCTGGAGTTGTATGCTTTTAGTATAGTTATCAAATTGAGGGTAATCTTCTGTTTGCTGATAGTTACTCATGCTTCTAAATGTGTACATCACATGTAATGCTACATGTTAGCAAAAATAGACATTTTTCCTGAATGAAACTAGCCTGACTATGTCAAAGCCTACTGAAAAAAACATAAACAGTACAAAGTATCTCTGTTAATGCACATAACACACACGCAAGGCACCTGAGTGAGCCCTGCTCTTGAGAGGTTGAATCAATAGAAAAATAGGAAATGATAATTAATGCTCGTTTCCATCCACTACCGCGATTATTAGGAGCTGGTTCGTCGAGATAAGCAGCTGGTGGAACTACTTTTCCAGTCGGGTTCTATTAAACCATTACAGAAGAAGAGGTCGCAACAAGATGATGCCATTACAAGAGCGCCAGTCACCCTCAAACAGTGAAAAACAATGTAGAAAACACTTCTTCGCTTCAGCATTTCTGTTTGTTTCGTGTATCGATGTGAGGAAGGTTACAGTCCCCTTATCGCTCCACACAGCTCTGATGCTTTCATCTCTCCAGTGGTTCGGAAGCTTCAGTGGACGTTTAAGTCACATGCTTCATGTACGTCATGATTTAAGTCTTTTTCCAACGCACTTTTTGTATTTGGATTTTATCAATAAATCAATTTTTCCACCTCAGCCAAGCGTAAAAACTTTTTGGAATATTTACAGATTTTTTTAATGCACAAATTGAAAATAGGTGTAAAACAGGTGGATGGAAACGCAGCTTATGAGCGCTGCTCTAATGAGCCTGACAGTAACTAGTACAGATACTCACAGTCTCTCGACATCCCCACCATCAGGCATTTCTTGAAGCGACACTGCTGGCAGCGGTTCCGGTTGATCCTCATGATGGGGCAGCTCTCATTCTTAAGGCACTTCTTGTACTGGATGTTCTGCTGGATGCTCCTCCTGAAGAAGCCCTGTGTGCCCACAAAGACAAACAATGTGATGACAGAGGCCACACAAGTCACAGAGAGAGGGGGGAGGAGATAACTGTGTGTGGACACATCAATATTAGACTGATATAGGATTTATTTAAATTCAAATAATCATAGTTTTTGCACGTTCATGTCAAATAACACTTAAATTATTTGCAGTTTTCAGTTTCATTTAAACTGTATAATATTGGCTAACCAACGCATCAATGTAAAACAGGTGTTTGTGTGTGTTTGTGTGTGTGTGTGTGTGTGTGTTCCTCCTCTAAGGCGTACCGTGGTGTGTTTGCTCCCCACAGTTAACTAGGCCACACAGCAATGTGAAGTATGAGGGGCAATTGATATAAATATGGGGAGAGTGAACTAGTTTCACTCTGGCTGTAGCTGTACAGATGGCTACGCGGGCGGTGACCCACTTCAACTACAGCCCAAAGTCACTGCAACCTCCATCACTGTGTCGCAGCGAAAATGATTCAGATTCAGTGTCGTGTGTGTGTATGTGTGTGTGTGTGTGTGTGTGTGTGTGTGTGTGTGTGTATGTGTCACCTTGCAGCCCTCGCAGGCATGGACGCCATAGTGGAACCCAGAGGCCACGTCGCCACACACCTTACACAGCAGCACCAGGCCGTTGATTTCTGATTGATGCAAAAACATGCAGTTATTACACAAATAGTTGGTCAGAAAAGGGAAAAGAACAGTGACTTTGCATGTTTTAGCACCTTAACTAATGACATTAATTACATTACTAACAACCATTTTCCAAAGATGGTTACTTTTTAATGGCAGATTTCAGTATTTTAGACTGTGTACTTGTATCTTTAGACTTACAAAAAAGCCCTTGTATCATATGTAAAACACATTTTACATGTTAATGACATGTAGAGCACCATTTCACATATAGGCACGTTTCAGATGTTTCACATGTGAAATCTAAGACATCACCTGTGAGGAAACGACAATTTCACATCTAACATCACATGTGCAACACGGTTTCACATGTGATCATTCAGATACACGCACATGTGGTATATTACATGTCAAACAGCATTACACGTGAGTTTGTGTGGTTTGGGGGACATTTCATGTGTGAAATGTATTATTTACTGTGTGAAAATGTGTTGTTGTTTTTTTTACATGTGTAGAATAGAGGGCTTTAAACTTTTTTTTGATTGTTTTCATTGTGCTCTAAAACTAGTTGAAACCAGCTACCTTGAAGGTAAGAAATCAATAGAATCCTGGTTTCAGCAATAGTGTCATTTCTGTGTCACTTTTTGTTTATTCTAAGTTAATAAATGTTTGAGAAGAAAAAGAAGCATTTTCGGTTTGCTGACTGGTTGCCCCAAAGTTAAAGAAGTACAGTGAGCTTCTCAAAACACAAAATGGAGTGACCATCTTACTTGTGATGCCACATTTTGCAGTGGAGGAGGAGCGTCCGCTTTTCTGAGTTCCTGGAAGGTTTTGGCCAGCGGCGGGGAGTGCGGGGTCAGCCGGCTGACCCAGCTGGTGGCGGCTGGGCGAGGAGGACGACTGGTAGCTGCCATTGGAGGAGTCGCTGTGGCACGACTCCGGGCTAGAGCCAGAGCTGGAAGAGCTGATGTAGGCTATTACGCCTCCTGGTGGACAACGGCAGAGAGAAAATGGGCCGTGATGACAGGGACTGCAGCAACAACTCAACACTGTGCAGTAGATCCATGTCAGGTGTATTGTGATTTCTCTAATGTGTCTCTTTTTAAAATACAGCTTTCAGTTTTTGCCTTAAAAGATAAGGCTGGTGATACTATATTTTACTTACTGTCAACAAAAAGACAATGAAAAGACTCAAACCAACAATGAATGGATCCAAATACCAAATATTGTGTCTGTATCCAAATTAAAAATATGTCTTATTCCTCTGTGCCATAGAGCTCCATTGTTGTCCAACACCTATTAATACCACATCAATGAGCCACCCAGTTGCAGTGAGTGACATGTTCCTTCATTAAAATGAACACACACACTGTAGTTTATTTTGACTCAATCCCACATACACCGTCCTGCTGAAAGAAATACTCAATAAAAGAAACAAATGTTTGTTAATCTGCTGCAGAAAATAGTCCCCGTCAAATGCACTATTTCCTCCCGTTTGAGTAACAGTCGATAAAAACTACAGTGACCAGCTGTTTTAGGAAATTGCTGAGCCTTTCTAGAATTACAACTTTATATTTGTAAGATTTATGTCATCAGTAGGAACCAATGGGCTTGTGGCTGGGGGCCACAGACTGGATAGGGGAGTCAGAAAGTTGATTGGGTTTTTTTTTTTGGAATTTGTTGAGAAGAAAAATATGATATAAACCAGCCTTTTCCTTTGATTTCACTTTTTCTATTTTCTACTATGGTAATAAGCAACTTCTTTTTTTGTTCTATGGTGTTTTAGCACTACATTTCCCAATAATCCGCAGTCTATCAAATACTGCGTCTAGCACTGTGACGTCTTATGATATTTAAGTCTCTGTAGGTGGCTATCACTGCTCATGTTAACTCCCTGCAGTTTTGCTGTGGAACCAACGAGCTTAACATACAGAGGGCAGATCATAATACGACATCAGCTTCCTCAGCCAGTAGGAGCCGAGCAGACAGGCCGTTGCTGCTGCTGAACCAGTTTCCCCCCTCAACATAGGCTGACCTGATTTCTTCCCCTGCCATTCTCAATGATTAGGTAACAGCCATTACATAATGTCAGCTTCACAAGGGTGTGTGTAGTAGGTAGTCTGGCCCTTCCCTGCAGCCATTCACGTATGCAGGCTTCTTAACAAATGGCTCTAGTGCCATATCACATTCTTTTATTTCCCCTGACAGAACATGTACCGATATAACTGATATATTTCCTCTCAACTAAATAGACACTGCATTCCTTACATTTTAATGTTGACCATTAATAAATAGCAGTGCTGGCATAAAAGTGGAAAATAGTGTGACTGTACCACATATTTTCCACAGACAATGATCTTCAGTCATCAGTCCTGACCCAATTAAAAGCCCACATCAACCAATTCAATGACATCATATTTTCTCTAGAATCAACACCATACAGAACATTTCAAGAATAGGGTGTCATTACAGACATTAAAAGGTCTCTTTGAAAATACCCATTACCATCAGTGTGTTAGATAATGTGGATCATTTGAAAAAGACTTCAGTGTTAAGCCACATGAAACAGGAAAGCAGAACTTCCAAACATATTTTTCATAATAAAACCTTTGTCAAAATACCACGAATCACTTCAAAGTAATGACAATTTAGAGTGACATTAGAAAAGGCAGCCTCCTCCAAACGTGTTGTCTTAGTTTGATTTTATTCTATCCAACTTGACAAAAGCTTGAAAACTGCATAGAGAAAAAAGTGCTGCATTCATGTCCCATGGGAAATTTTCAACACTGACAAGTCAACTGGAAACCTGTTGGTCTACTTAAACCAAATACATAGGACAAAAATGGCTTCATTTCTCCAGTCATTTGATTTTGCAAGCAGTGGTCATAAAGTGACATTTAATGAAAAGCATTAGTTTTTCAAAGGGAATGTAACACTCCACAGGAACTATTTCTAGTAATATTCTGGGTTCACCGAAATAACAATGTCAACATTAAAACCGGAGTTCAGATGATATATTACCAAATGAAAATTGAGTTGAATGTCATTTATAGATTTTTTTTTAGCCAAAGGCCCTGAATAACGCCGCATAATATACAAAGACCTTCGTGTATCCCATCGGCCCTGAACGCACCATAACTTCAGACGTTTTTTTCAACACGCCCCCACGTGGCGCAAGCATGTTTTTTCCCCGGGAAAACTGGGTCACCGCGAGCTGCTGTGAGATGCCTCCATGCAGTCTATGGATGCCTCACGTGTATCCGCGCGAGACCCCACACCAGCGCGATGGGAGGAATTATGCAATGGCGACGTCACGGCGCCGCTCGGCCAATGAGCGGCGACGCACGGGGAGCGTAAACACAGGTGCACATGGCTAGCCTGATGGGTCCATGTGAGGGGAGACGACTGCAGTGCAGCCGAAGCGGTCTACTTGGGTAATAACAACAGCCCCGGTGGTCCTCCTAACCCACTTTAATGTTAACACACCAGCACACGCGACGACCTTTAACGTTTTAAAGCGCTTCCTCAGAATGTAAAGATGATTCAAAGTATAAGTGAAGAACGTGCCCTCGTTAAGCTAGTCGTGCTACTTTCAATGAACCTCACGGCAGGATGTGACTATAATGTTAAGCCCATTGCAACAAGCTGCAGCCATTGTCCTTTAAATAAGGACACACACTTACCAGCTTTGGTCGACTCCATATCCTGTGAGTTTGGGGGTTTTCCTCCTCCTCTGCTACCTCAGTGCTGAAGCCGTTTTTCTGTCGTAGTGGTCAGCAACTGAAAAGTCGCTGATTGCTCCCGGTTGGGAAACTGACTGTTAAGCTACAACATTTAAATGAAGGACACCTTAAACCGTTAAAAACTACGGTCGGTTGTCAGTGACAGACTAACGCAGGTTTAATTACAAAGAGAAAATGTCACAATATCAAACCGAAGCAGTAGGCTAAGTTTTCAGAGACCGCTTTCAACGACGCCGAAAGGACAGTTTTTCGTCCTCGAAGCTAGTGGTCAATTCTTTACGCCGAAAAGAGAAAAAAAAGCACACACAACTCTTCTGTTTTCAGTGTAGTCGAGCTACATCTATACGGGAAGAAAGCTGCGAGAAGAGCGCAACTCCAGCGGTTTGGAGAACTGGTTTGGCAGCGACTGTGTCGAGTGAGCGATCATTCTGCAACCATGTGACCCACTTCATCGGCTCCTCCTCCCCTGCAGCCCTGCGCTGGTGTCAATGTAACCCACTGACATACTTTCACCCATCAAAGTGAACAAAGACAGTTGGCGAGTGCGTGTCGTGTCCAAAAAAGACATGTACGCAGCGACATGTAGTATAATCCCGCATCATAGTTTGGTGTGAATCCAGATTTGTTCTTGCAGTTTTTATTAAAGGAGAGTAAAGGTGAAGTCCAAAATATCTGACTAAGTATTTGGCAGGTATTTCTAAACACGAGTAAAAGTTTCCTCTGGTCTGCGTTATATCTACAAATGTGACAGATTAAAGGAAAAACCAACATAAAGTGTCTCAGTAAGGTGTTGGGCCACCACTGCCAGAACAGCTTCAGTGCTCCTTGGCATTGATTCTCCAAGTCTCTGAACTCTACTGGAGGGATGAACACCATTCTTCCACAAGATATTCCCTCATTTGGTGTTTTGATGATGGTGGTGGAGAGCGCTGTCTAACACGTCGGTCCAAAATCTCCCATAGGTGTTCAACTGGGTTGAGATCTGGTGACTGTGAAGGCCACAGCATATGATTCATATCATTTTCATCAAACCATTCAGTGACCCCTTGTGCCCTGAGAATGGGGGCACTGTCATCCTGGAAGAGACCACTCCCATCAGGATAGAAATGTTTCATCATAGGATAAAGGTGATCACTTAGAACAACTTTGTATTGATTTGCAGTGACCCTTCCCTCTAAGGGGACAAGTGGACCCAAACCATGCCAGCAAAATGCCCCTCACAGCATAACAGAGCCACCAGATCCCCTCACTGCAGGGGTCAATCATTCAAGCCTGTACCGTTCTCTTGGTGTACACCACACATGCACTCGCCTACTTGTGGAGAATATGGTGAAGGATGACTCATCTGACCAGATCACTTTTTTCCACATCTCTGTAGACCAGTGCCTGGTTGGTTTTTGCACCACTGAACTCTCAAATGTGCAGTCATCTTTGTAATGAGGGGTTTATGCACTGCAACCCTACTATAATATCCCTCTCTATGTGATTGTGGACGTACTGTTCCTACTGACACAGTCTGATCACGTCCTGCATTGACATTCTCAGCTGGGCCTGCTCAGCATTTTTATACATGCCACAGAGCATGATGGGATGTTAACTGCTTAATTGTACCGTGCAGTGCACCTGTGTGGAAGCATCTGCATTCGTCATGTTTCTCCACTCATTTATTCAGGTTTTTCCTTTAATTTGTCACCCGTCTGTATATAAGATACTCAAAGTTTAAAAGCATTTGAAACATGATGTAGAGCGCCGTACGCTGACAAACCCTCCATTAAAGCCTGGCAGCACAACAATACTTCCCTTTAAAACCTGACAGACAACTATTGTTTCTTTTAACTTCCTAATGAGGACATTCAAATTCACCGTCTGCTCACCGCACAGTAATAACTGTCTCAATAGTCTGCGTTATTTGTATCATGTGAAATAAGTTTGCAAACACACCAGTATTTGGCAGTGGATACTGTTTAAATAAGATAGCTTTCAAGCCGTTCTCCCCCCACACTACATTCTTACTGGGTCAAGATGACATGGAAAAGCTTCCCTCCTCCATCTCCAAACAGCACATATATAGCACCAGGCATTTCCCAAGGCCCTCTCAATCCCAGCTAATGTGTCCTGACTACAATGAAACCTTTTAGGAGTAAGCAATCCCACGCTGTACCATCCCGTTTCCACTTTCTTTTTTGGAGGGTTTTCACAGAGCAGGTCAGGGGTCACTGCTACCCCGCAGACTAATGTATGGAGAGACAATAGAGAGGGAGTAACGTGAGAGATGATCACTCCGCCCTTCCATGTTCTCAGCTGACCCTTTCACTCTGTAGGTCAGGGGAACACTATTTTAACCAAGCACTAGAATATGTTGTCACTCTGACCCGGTGAATTAATTCACTAGGAGTTAACATAACAGGGTAAGATACTCTAACACTTTATTGGTCCCTGTGGGGACACCGGGAGCCTCAGAGTCCCATATTCCTGTAGGACAGCGAAAGGACATAAAGACGCTGCAACTATGAAGAACGACAGCACACCAAATTGATGAATTCATGTAGATTGTTAACCAGTTTCACTGAACAAGCTATAAAATGTCCATCGAAGGATCACGCAAAGTACTTCTGTGTGATGAATCCCAATACAGACTGTTACTTATATCCATATGAGCACTGTAAACTTAACATGAACGATCTCTCTGATGTTTCATGGTGGGAGTCGAGGTAACACTGCTGATGGTGGTTTACAGGTAGATGTGATGAATTTCATGACGACGTGGGCGCTAACTTAGCTTTATTTAGGGTGTGTCTGTGGCTAACTGTTGGAGTAGTAATCAGGCTCTGGGACATGCGCCCACTTCCACAGTGACTCTGTAAAACAGAGACATGCACATGCTCAGCTTAGTGAATCTTTGAGTCCTGAGTCTTTGAGAAGTCTTTGAGTTTTAGTCACTGAACTACACCACACTGACTTTGATCTACCTCTTAATTGTTCATAATAATTATACCGATGTCACATTATATATGATTTATTGAAAGCAGTTGCAACAGGTGAGAGAGAGAGCTCTGATTGGTTGTTCCATCTAGTGAATCACTTTGACCCACTAAATACAGTTCTGCTTTATTTTTTGCCTTTTCTTTTTATCATCTTTTTTTCAACATCAGAGACGTCAGTGCAAAGCAAAACTTTACTCATATTCACCATATTCTCCGTTTGTATTTGGAGTACATGTTGGTACTTATTTAAGCTCACAGTGGCGTGAAAATGCTTGTTTTGTTTGTCTTTACTTGATGTTTTTCGGAGCACACATACAGACCACTTACTAGTTCTTTCCTCTCGAGCAGGCACAGAACACACGTGCATGCCGAGTCCTTTGGCTGATGCCTCTGTGGTTTATTCAGGTGCAGAAGAGATAAAGCAACACGTTCGTGCCTTTTCTTTGAATTCGCTTTGGTGTATCAGGGCTCTCACGTCTAGCTGAGCGTACTATTTTAGAGGCGCTGTTGATTCAAAACCACAAAACCTCACCTCATTTTACTTTCTCACCAGTAGAATGTGCACAACAAGTGACGAGTGAAAGGTTACAAAAGCGGGCTTGTGACCAGACAGGTCGACCCCAACGCAATCTAGAGAAAAGAAGTGAAAGAGCAGGACCCCTGACCCCTAAACTGCTTCAGAGGAGCTGCTCAGTGGCCAGCAGATTAGACTGTGGTTGTACAGGACATCTTCTAAGTGTGAATGTGTGGAACTGTGTGAGTGTGAACAGACCTTTACTGAGAAAGAGCATCTCTCCCAGTGATACTTCACTGGGTAAATAAAGGTTCACAATGAGAAAAGCACCTCCCTTGTTTTACTCTAGGCTACAATTAAATGATTGTGCCACAGAGGCCATCAGCAGGTAATTGTCATAATGACTTAAAAGTTCACTTACACAGGCCGAACTTGAAGAACAGGAATAATGTATGACACAGCAGGTGTTCAGTGGTTAAAGATTTTTCCACAATGCTTTATAATTTCTTCACATAAACAGTGTAATCATTTGAGTGTCAATACAGAAATGTATGTGAACATTTACGGGACCCATTCTGGACCAGTGTTAGCTCTAAAGTGACCACTTTTCATTCGCTTAACTCGCCCTCTTTATTTCACTCTTAAATGCTTGTGTTCACCACAGGTCAACACAAAACGGCACCTCTCGGTCCAGGAAAGAAAATGACTGTGAATTCAAAGAAAAACAACATTTAAAAGCTCATTTCTTATTATTTACGTGTTAGCTGTGTCATCTTCAGCCTCAGGGTGGTTTGCACTAAAGGCTGTGAAAACCACATCGCAGTATTTCCTCTACTTTAACTGAAAAGAATGACAGCATGGTTGTAGTATTTGCAAACCATTTGAAATCTGTACAGTAGCCAACCATCCTGCTGGTTTGGACAGCAGCGCTCTGTTGTGCTCACCATGCTCTTCCTGGCACACATTTCTACTAATTAAATTATAACCTGCTAGAATATGTGTACAGTCAAATATTAAGAAAAGCAAAGTAGTTGGCAAGTTGAGTTTTAGTTTAAAGAGAACTGGCTGCACTCCTCTTTCTCTATCATACACCATAATGGTATCTGTTATATATACAACCCGCCCCAACCCCAAACGAGACCAACAGCGAGAAGATTGGCTATTTCTATTAATTTCTGATAGTTATTCTTAATGCCTGCCACCGGGTCGGAGTTTTTCCACAAAATCAGACGAAATGGTGCTGGGGTTTGCTCTGGCTGAGTTGCTTCAGCCGCTAACTGAAGGTCCGTCTCCAGAGCTGCCGCCCGCTCTCCTCCCGGCGAAGTAGCTTCCATGCGGTGGGGAGTGAAGCAGAGGGAACATGTAACCTAACGTTAGGTGAAACACTACCGCCTTTGTCCACAGGGACCGCCAAAATCACCACAAAATGAAAAGTTCCACAGAGTTGCTTTAAATAAAGAAACATCAAAGTCAAATACATACAGGGGAGAGGAAAGGCAAACAGTTACTAATTGCTTATAAGACACAAGTTTCTCTCATTAATATGTCAGGCCGTCAGGGCTTTACATCACTTTTTCCACATGTTACTTTGAGAATCCTCATGTCCCACTTGATTAAAAAAGTTGTGTTCCTTCTCAATAATTAAATAGCAGTAATTGTCTGTTGTATCTGGAACATTTGGAATTAATTCATTCAGCCTCTTTAGTCTCATATAAGTTGTCATCAACCTCACAGTGTTTACTGTGAACCGAATAATCCCATCATGCCCTGAGGTCTGGCAGTCGGCAGTCAGGGAGGGTCTAACCGCAGACCTCGCATCTGGGGACCCCAGGTCAGCAAGTCAATGAGAAGAGAGACATGAGGTTCTGTTAGCGTTTTTTAATTTTTTTATTGTTACTTCACTGACAAACACAAAATCACCAAATATAACAGCACATTAGCTGTCTAACATTTAATGTTAGCATCAAGTTAAATCCTGCTGTTTTTTCTCTGTTATTTCACACTCTATACAGCTGTCTTTGTTTTCATTTCACTTGAGAAGATGCTGTTACCCTCTCATTCTGAGCAAAAAGGAGTTAAATTAACTGTAGAAGTGTAGCCTAATTGCTTTAACACTTTTGTGGCAGAAAAGGGGACCCCCACTCTCTTCCAGACTGGCAGACCAGGGTTCCCCAGACGTGAGGTCTGCAGTTGGACCCTCTTGGACCTCTGAAAACTGCAGCTGCTGCATTTGTTGACAGTAAGAAGAATATAGAAAGCTTCCAGCCTCACCTTTATGTTTACAGAGCTGATGGCAGTCCCAGTGACACAAATAGAAGTCTTAAACACCTCACACCCAAATACCTCTAGGATTACACCTTTGCCATTATAATTAAGGGGGGTCATTATTGTCTGCAGCATGAAGTTGAAAACAGTCTCTGTGCTGTGCAGGTGTTGATGTTTATTATACATGATTAGATGTCACACTACTTAACACAGGTTTAGAAATAGGTCAGTAGTTACAAAGAACAAAAGGGTCCAGATTGGGTTTCTCTAAGTGGTTGCACTACTGGTTGTGCTCTGGAAGTGTAATTGGTTGAAAGTAGCTCGACGTGGCAGGTCACAGATAGCAGGCTGGAGTTTGATATCCTGGTTTGACTTTTTCACCAACATTCTGACAGCACACTTGTCAGGCAAGGCTTTAGTGACATATTTGCACTTGGGAGGACGGACTTGGACAGCACTCTCCACTTCTGTGTCCTGTGCGTTGGGATTATTCAAAGTTTATCCCATTGTTCCACTGTCTCTTAATTGATTGGGTGTGTTTCCATCCACCTGTTTTCACGCGCATTTTCAATTTGCGCATAAACAGCTGAAGGGAAACACAGAAAATTCTAATAAACATCAACTAATAAAACTAAAATATCACAAAAAAGTTTTTACGCTTGGCTGAGGTGGAAAAGTTGGTGTATCGATAAAAACAAAATGCAACAAAGTGCAGTGGAAACAGACTTAGTGGATAAATCAGGACTCAAACACCCACTGACGCTTCCGCTCCACTGAAGAGACTAACAATGGCGGCAGATGAAAACATCAGATCTGTGTGGAGCCATGAGGAGACTGTAACTCAAATTAATACATGAACCAAACAGAAATGCCATATTTCCATCTGTTTACCACATTGTTTTCCTCCATTTGAGGTTTGACTGGTGCTCTTTTAATTACATCATCGTTGTGACCTCTTCTTCTGTAATGAATTAACGGCACCTGACTGGCCACCAGCTCGATGTGCTCAACTTCTAAAATTCACTCAAGAATAGCGGACGGAGACACACATTAATTTAATTCCCCTTTTCTTTTGCTGATTTTCAGTCAATTCGGTTCTAATTTGCGCTACATTTGGATGGAAACCGAGCTGCTGAGGCAGGGCACAGCTTTAAGATAAAAATGTAAATAAGAAAAATGTTCATTATGATGCAAAGCCTGTGACAAAGGCAGGGAACTCTTGTAAAAACCACTCAGTTTCAGGCTTGTGTAAACAGAGTATTTAGGGCAAAGTCACACAAAACCACTGAAGGAACTCAGTAGTGGAAGCCCATATTTATCTTACATCCAGTTTGTAACAGTGCTCTGTGTCTCGCCATCTATCTCAGTATTGTTCATTTTAAATTGAATTTTGTTTTAATTCTCTTTCACTTATGGCTGGTGATCTTAGATGTGGTTGGTGTGGTGTTTTCATTTGAAGTGATGGTTACCCTCCTCACAGGTGGGATACTCCCAGTGCTCCAGCAGTGAGTGGCTGGCTTCCTGGCTGTGGTACATCTTCCTACTTTTAGGGTTTAAGTCTTTGTGCTTAAGAAATAGCCACTTATGGCAGTTAACATACAGTTTATTGAAGCCTATATTGTCTCAATTGGGTCAGTAATTCCAGGTACTTACACTATCATTTCTAGGAGTTACTTTATTAAAATCAGGAGTGCACGAGGGTCTCACAGCCTGCATGTGACTCAACTGGACAGATATTAGAGATACAGCAGAACCTGCAACAGAATGCAGGTGAGTCTCTGTTTACCTTTTTAGCCCATTATGAAGTGTGACAGTCACTTTAACATCTAATCCAAACTGTTAGTGGACTAATAACGACAAACGACTGAGGTTTTTACCAACAAATTGTGTAAGTCACATTCATTTCAAGTTAATGCAAACTGATGTGTATCTGATCAATACTGCACTAGCTCAGGACACAAGCTGCACTGATTCTAACGCAGGGCTGACAGAATGACAGATATTGATGACCGTTTTGATCATTAAGTAATCATTCAAGAAGTAGGAAAATTATTGAAAGAATAACAAGATTCATGTTTGCAGCATACTTTTGCCAGCCTGCATATACATTTAGAGAAACTTTATTATCATCTTGTATTTCAGTTTGTCTCTGATTCTGATTGCTGGTTCAGTGGCTTTCTCACCAATTAAAATTATTGGCAAACAGCTGATGTCTTATGGTGAAATAGCTATTCGATATATATATATCTATCTATCTCTCCGGTACAAAGTTCTGCATGAGTTCTCAGTTCAACCATGGATTGCTGACAGCTCGTCAGTTTCATTGTGCTTTCAGACCCTGCACACCCACACAGGTGATTCCATTTATGGCTGGTTAGACCTCTGCTCAGGCTGAAGCTTTACTAGGAATTTCATGAGGTCATTTATGTCTATATAGTACTAAAAGTTGTAAACATGTAATTCGTCCTGCCCCTGCAGATGTAAGAAAGAGAAAAGTGCAGAAGGGTAATCAAGCTGTCTGTTCCTGCCCACACAGCCCTGAAGAACTCTAATCAGTTAGAAGTAAAATCCCCTGTAGGATAACCAAAGGTCATACAGATTTATTCTCTAAACATTTTATTCACACTATAGTGAGCCGTTAAACCCACAAAAACAACAAGTTCTGTTTAAAACAGTTTACTATTCTAACAACTGAATGAACCAGACAGGATTGTCACCATAAAAAGGGCTGTTTATTTGTTTAATGTACAGACATGTGGCGTGCTCTAACGATAGCGGCGCAGCTGCAGGGTGTTGCGCCTCTTCCAGGCTGCACGGCGGGAGCCTCCGATGGTCAGGTGGAACTTGTGGCCCTTGCCCAGGCCACGGCTCTTCTTTCCTGCAGACGTCAGGCCACGCATCTCTCTGTGCTTGTGCACAGCCTTTGTGATCCATTGGGTGTCTGGGTTGCGTCTGACGGCCTTGTGGAAGGTGTCGACCAGAATCACCTCGAAAAACTTGTAGGTGGAGTCCTCACCCACCCAGTAGGAGCTCAGCACTCGCAGGGCTCCGCAGTGACGGCCAGCACGCTCCTAGGGAAAGGAAAATATAGATGAGTGTGAATGACTGACTGGCCAAAACAGCAGTAAAATCAAGCCTGTGTAATTGAGCAAATCAAAACACACAATCTAACAAGGTAATGTGGGACCATCTTGAAGCTGCAGAAGCAACTTTGTGCTTTGGCGGCTCCCAGTGGCAGGAAAAATTTTAACTTCAACACACAGAAATCCTTTAAAAAGGTGACACCAGTAAACTGGATGCCAATGCTCACATTTACCATCTCTGCTGGTCTGTGATCACACTGCATAAAGGAATGAGGGGCAAACTACCAATGGAAAATCCAGCTTCCTTTGGAGGGAGCACATGCTTAACTACAGAGTAGGAGATACCTTCAGCTCCACCTTTATGTTCAGTGAAAATCTCACACCAGGAGTTTCATTTGGACAAATGTAACATATAAACAACTTCTTATCAGCAGTGACTTGACACTTTGGTAACTCTGCTTATGTGCACTAAACTGATGATACTGGTACTTTCTCATCAGTATTCTATGTAGTCATGTTAAACACTGAATGTGTTGAATTGCTCCATCCTTGTACTGCAAGGTTGTTGCTACGCATTAGAGATACCGGAGTGATTCTAGTTCAGAACCAGGCTGGTTACTGGGTTAACACCCTGGTCAAAGGCAGCGGCCTACGTCAGATTCATCTGAATTCAGCTGCTCATCTGCTGTTGAACTCGACATTCACAAGTAAGCGCAAGTATACCACCAACACATGCTGCTGCAGATGTTGGTCTAATGGCATCCACAACAGATGGAGGAGCTGACAATCGCAAGACCTCAATTCAAACCTCATCAAAACAACAACTGTACAAAGAACCTAATAATCTACTGAAAGACATGAGCAGTCTCTTAAATAGGCCTTGTCTCATATAGAATTTGAAATACAGGACTATTGTGCTGCAATTGTGAAGTTGTCTTGGGCGGCCTGAACAATGAGGTGGGAGATGCATATTGTTCCTGACAGGACCGGTGCAGGTACATGAAGGTAATAACACCACCGTCATACAGTTTATAAGTATAACAAAACACACAAGAGATGACGCCCACCAATTAGACCTTTCATAAACAATGTGGACATGAGTCATCAAGTAAAACACTCCATTAACTAAGGCTCCTTTAAATCAAGTGTCCCAGTAATTCCTGTCAGTGAGCCAGCATGCACAATACCACTCAGAATTAGTCCGCTACGAGAAAGTTCTTCATTGGTTACACTGTGCTGGAGATGCCTTTTTAACATCAGATATTTGAAGGAAAAGCACATGCATTTAAGGCTCTAATAATTATTCTCATTGTTGATCATCTGCCTATTATTCTTTTTTGTCAACACAAATGTCAGAATTGTTTCCCAGAGCCTGTCGCGGTGTCTTAAAATTCCTCATTTTATCTGACCATCAGTCCAAAACTCAAAGTTCTTTAATTTACCATCAATATGACAAAGATGAGCAGAAAATCCTCCGAGTAGAGAAGCTGAAACAGAGTATTTCACTTTTTTGAAGAATTGATCAGTTACCAATAATTCAAATGTCCCAGTAAGCCACGACAGTGAGCCAAAATGACCAGGACCCTGAAACTGAAGCAGCTAAATGGAATTCAGCTATCATTAATGATCTTCCTATTTTTCCTACTGTCAAATGTCAAAATGTGAAAACACCCAGCAACACCATTCCTGTTGAGGATGAACTGTGGTGAGAATTTCGACGTCAGATCCATATCCAAGGTGTGAGTAAGTCAGCCAGCGAGCCAGCTTTGGGGTTAGCAACCACTAATATTTCTCAACTCTTGGTTTTATCTACAAATCTTAATAGTTATGCTGCACTTTTTATATACAAAACCAAGCATGGGGTTTGGGCCTCTAGCCAATGAGTGTGCTATACAGAGCAGAGGTAGAAGAGCAGGATGCTGATACTCTAACATGAGCAACCCAATGTATGTTTGGGAGCTTGAAACATCAGAGATACGTGAAAATATTAAGCGTTTGGAATGGACTGGGTATACAGATGACAGTTGAGTATAGTGTTGGGTGGTGTAAAGTTTCCAGGACATTACATCCTCTCAACCACTTTAAAAAACAGCCACCGTTAGAATCTGTTGTAATGAGCATCAATAGAAACTCATTGTGCTGTCCTGGACAATTCTGGATGATGGCAAATAGGCTACCATGTGCAGGTTTAAACCAATGCTACCTTTTACATGTCTAGTTTCCTGTTCATCGTGTTACATTTACAGTCAGAATGGGTATCACGTGTACAAATACACTGCATCGTGAGTTTGATGATGCTTCATCAGAAGCAAGTAAAAACATTCAAGCCACAGTCACGTAAGATGAACATACCTCAGCAGTGGACTGCAAACTGCGGGCAAACTTGATCTGGTTGACGCCATGGTGCACTGGCTTGCCATAGGTAGCACCCTTGGGTACGGGGCGTTTACGGCCGCCGCGGCGCACACGGACACGATAGACTACGTAGCCTGTTTCAAACAAAAACATGATTAGCAAGGCAGGCAAAGATGGTGACAGATCACACATGCGCAGGTGTAGCTCTGGGCTCAGCACTCACCCTGCTTGGCCTTGTAGCCCAGCCTACGGGCCTTGTCAGGTCTGGTGGGTCTAGGAGCGCGGTGGAGGTTGGACAGCTGACGGTACTGCCAGCAGCGGACGCGGAGCAGGAAGCGCATCACTTCGGACTGCTTCTTGCGCCATAGCTCCTGCATATACCTATATGCTCCCATGTTGACTTATCTGAAAAAAAGAAACAATCTTGTAAGTTAAACATCATTAATACCAATTATAGCTCGTTTTTGTCTGACATGATGCACTTAAAAAATCTCTACCCAAGATTAATATTGGACAACATGCAGCCAGCATCTGCAGTTCAATCTAAAATAACCTCAAACTGTTGAGCTGAGCAACATTTACAGAAAACATATTGGAGAAAGTTTCAGTCATGTGCCCTGTAAGAGCCTGCAACTGCTTTCCAACCAAAACACAGCAGATACTTCCATTAGATGCTGCCTGGCTTAGAATAAAAAGTGTATCAGCTGCCTTGTACATCAAACATGGACCTCTCGGATCATACCGGCACATGATTCAAGACCACTAAGACTCTGTACATTTAGAGCAGTGAGGCCGTTCTGGGAAACTGTCTCCAGAAAGCCACGAGTCCACTTTTTCCCAGTGACGTCCAAACTAGCGTTAATACACATGTAACGCGTTGTATGGCGACCCAGGTGTCCATCATATGAAAGAATACAGTGAAAATATAGCAGGTGTAATGATACATAAATCCATGCTTTCTAAATAGCTACAAGCTAGCATGCTAGTGTTGGTCGCGTAGTTCATCACTCCCCACTTCACCGGATTGTTGCCAACATGACCACAGAAATAAACTAACTGCATGTACACGTTTCACGTGGATTAAAAAACGAGAACATTTACACAAATATCAAGACAGCATGCTAACACCACATTAGCTTTCTACCGCGGCCAGCCGCGTCAATGGTTGCCGGATAGACTGCATCTCGGCACCGTTAAAACAGGGCTGTAAGCACTGTTCTAAACTATGTTAGTCAAAAAATAATCAAGCCGTATAGATCATTATTAACTCGATAATCAGTGTCCTGAGTCAAACACGTAGATGAAAGGATCTACATGATGATTTTAATGGATTGCATTTTGTACAAAAGCACAGAAACTCGCTTACATGATGGCGTACCAGCCGGAAAGAGAGAGGCTACGTACCCAGCATGCCTTATGAAAACGTCAGTGACGCATTTCCTTTGTTGTGCTCATGGGAAATGTAGGGCTTTTTGATTTTTTTCTCACAACTTCGATGATACACGCGCTCTTTTTCCAATTTCAATTCATTTTCGATTAAAAAGTCATTTAATAACAAAATATAATCACGTAGCAGAGTCTCGAGACAAAATAAGTTCAATCGAAATACTTGTAGAGGTTTATACAAGATCAACAATAATAGTAAACATCAACAGAATTAACAATATGCACAGTGCATGTAAATAATATGTCACCACTATTATGTAATATTATAACACAATATATAATATAGAGTAAAATTCTTATAAACTCAAACAAAAAATCATCTTCGGACGTTGAATTATTATTATTATTATTATTGTCATTATTATCATTATTATTATTATTGTTGTTGTTGTAGTTATTATTATTATTATGTCTTTGTTGGTGTTAGCGTGCTCCGTCAGTCGCGCATGCGCAGTGACAGAATAAGTCTAGTCAGCGCTAGCAGAGCAGGATGGATGCTCTGGTTGGGATGCTGCATTTAAAGACTTGATAGACAGCGAGTTATCCGCCTGATTCACGTAAGGAACTTTGTTAATAACTGGTTTATTCAGTGGTTCGGAACTGGATAGTTATTGGACTGTTTATATGACGCAGAATGAGTTGCCACGGCTAGCCTGTAAGCTAGCTAGTTAGGCTAAACAACAAAACGCTGTCATAACGTTAGCGAGCCGACGCTATGGCTAGAATCAGAGTTGTTTTGGGGCTGTTTTAGAGGAGCTCTTGTCCGTGTTGTCGTTATTATAGCATGTCTAACTCATGAGACTGTAAACAACGTGACGTTTTGTGTGCACACTTTGTAGGCTCGACATGGGAAAAGGCTGTAAAGTTGTGGTGTGTGGCCAGGCAGCAGTTGGAAAAACTGCCATACTGGAACAGCTGCTGTACGGAAACCACGCTGTAGGTGAGTACTGCACATAAACGCACTATTATACACACAGGTCCAATGTGGATGCATATGGGTTCAATGTAAGTGCCTCTAATTTAGATGACCTTGATCTGGTTGACAACAATGTTCTCCAAGTATCACCAGATGTTTATAATGTTTTCCCTTGAAACTGATTGAAGTGTATCATTCCTGGTTGGCCGAAAGTCTCTTTTCTGATTTGGTTGTGTTGTCTGTATTTTCCAGGCTCTGAGTCCAGTGAGACCCAGGAGGATGTGTATGTGGCCTCAGTGGAAACTGACCGTGGGGTGAAGGAACAGCTGAGGCTGTATGACACCAAAGGCCTCCACGATGGACAAGACCTCCCCAAACACTACTACTCGGTGGCAGACGGCTTCGTGCTGGTCTACAGCGTCGACAGCTTGGAGTCTTTCAAGAAGGTGGACATTCTGAAGAAGGAAATCGACAAGTCCAGAGATAAAAAAGAGGTGTGTCTGGGTCAAAGTATGCTCTAACCACCGTTCGTAATGTGTGCTGCGAACACACTGAGGGAATTTCTTCAAATCTGGCTCAAACGTCCACTTGGACTCAAGTGTGAACTGATAAGAATTTGGTGGTTGAAGGTCAAAGGTCAAGGTCACGGTGACCTCACAAAACACGTTTTTGGCCATAACTCAAGAATTCATACATTCATATATTCATACATATATTACAAAATTTCACACAAATGCAGAATAGGACAAAATGATGAAGTGATTTTTTTACCCAAAAGGTCAAAGGTCAACTTCACTGTGACATCATAATGTCCTTGAAAAACACTTTTTTGGCCATTATTTGGACCCCAAGGTACTTGTATGAGTCCACCCTCTTCACTTCCTCTCCCTGGATGACAAACAGGACATCCAGTTCCTCCAGTAGTCAACCACAAGCTCATTGGTTATGCTGATATTGAGCAGTCCTCTGTACTCCTCTGTAAAAATAGTCTAAGTGAAGACAGCATGTTTCTCACTGGAAATGATTCACTGGAATCCTACATGTCAATATAGTGATAACTTCCATTTCACCCAAAATACACTTAATACCTTTTTATTAAATTCATTCAAAGTCTTCACTACATATATTATATGAGTCTGGACAGACATGGATGTAAACTGCAGCTTGGCTGGTTAGCGGAGACATACAACCGCAGGGCGGTAACTCTAGTTTGTTTTGTTCTTGGAGGAGCGTGCAGTTCCCAAACTTATGTGAAAATATGGAGATACAGGGTTTTCAGCCAACAGCAATGATATACTGAAAAGCAAGGCAATATTAAATCTGAATTATTAATGTGTTACTGTGTTATGTGTTCTCCATACAGTACAGTTCATAATGTACTATCTTAAGTCATCTTTAAAAATGGAATTGTTCCCAGGTGACAGTCATAGTGCTGGGGAACAAGACAGACCTGCGGGAGCGTCGTCAGGTGGACCAGGAGGTGGCGCAGCAGTGGGCGCGAGGCGAGAAGCTGAAGCTGTGGGAGGTGAGCGTCACTGAGCGCAACTCCCTCATCGAACCCTTCACCCAGCTGACCAGCCGCCTCACACAACCTCAGAGCAAGTCTGCCTTCCCTCTGCCGGGACGCAAAAGCAAAGGCACCCCGTCCAACGACATCTGAAGCTCTGAAGACCCCCTCGCTCGTCTCTGCTCCTGTTAGTAGGCTGCATTCACCTCAATTGGGAATAACCAGCAGGACCACGTGGACGGGCCTTTAGTTTAGCAGCATGACTTTGGTTGCTTCTGTGTAGATTTGACCAGTTTACACACTATCATACAGTTTATATACAGTGTGGGCATCACTTTAAGGGACTAGTTCAGCATTTTGGGAAATATTCTTATTTGCTTTCTTTCTGAGAGCGAGATGAGAAGATTGATATCAATCTCACGTTTGTATGTTAAGCACAGAGCTGGGGTCAGAACATGGTTAGCCTAGATTAGCATAAAGACTGGAAGCAGGAGGAAACAGCTAGCCTGGTACTATCAAAAGGGAAAAAAATATGCCCACCAACACCTGTAAGGCTCATCAAGTAACATTTATATCCATACACAAACAGAAATGTAAAAACGCCATTTTTTGATTTTAGGGGTAGTTACGTGCTGGAAGTACGTCTTGACAAACAGCAGGTTATCCATCCACCCTGCACTTCTGTGCAGCATCTCCGGCTGTAGCTCAGGTTGCCAGATGTGGTAATTGAGCACAGGTTTTGTTGTTGGTCCCAGGCATGATGGGACCAAACCTGGCAACCTCACCGTGATGACAGAACTTTGGGAAGCTGCGCCCAGCTGTTTTTTGCTTAGAAATAAAAATGTGTGGTTTTAGACGGAGTAACGCGGTGTAACTATTTCTTTGCGAACAACACCTGGGTGGGGCGACTGTTCGCAGCTTCCTGAAGTCTTGTCGTTCCAGTGAAGTCGTCAGTTTTGGTTCCATCATGCCTTTACAGAGACCAAAACATAAACCTGTGCTCAACGACTGTATCTTGAGAACCTGTGCCACAAAAGTGCCGGGCAGATGGATAAACTGTTGTTTGTCAAGAAATAGTTCCAACATGTAACTCCCCCTAAAATCACAAATGTCATTTTTTCATTTCTGTTTATGTTTTGGTTAAACAAATGAGATATGATGTGTTCATCAATGAGCTACAGAGGTGTTATTTGTATTTTTCAGCTTTGGACAGAGTCAGGCTAGCTGTTTCCCTGCTTCCAGTCTGTATGCTTAGCTAGGCTAACCATGCCCTGACTCCAGCTCCGTACTGAACACACAGACATGATGTTGATATTGAGGAGGAAAGCAAATAAGCATATTTCCCAGTGTACTTAACTAATCCAATGATGCATGTTGTAGTTCATCTTTTACAGCAAACCAAACATAAGTGTCAACCACAAACCAAACCCACATCTGTAACATCTCTTCAGCGTACAGTGTGCGTAACACTTCTGTGTGTAGTCAATCCTTTTTTCATCTTTCAAACTTAGCATGGGCACTTTAGTACCAAAGATTTGAGACAACCCAAACACACACATGGTGGATTTACACTTTTGCATTGTGATTGTGAAATTACGTGTTATGTTTACTGTCCCTTTTAATTGAAATGTATATACCATTCCAAGTTAAAGGATAAGTTCTGATTTTATGTCTGTCGTGCATTAATACAATACTCACATGCCCTCATGTGCAGAGTTACTGGTCGCTGTAATCATCCCTCCTCTCTATCCACCAGGAAGGGATCACTTCATGACCAGTATGGACAGGGTGAATGATTACAGCAACCTGTAACTCGTTCAACACACGTATGGGCATGTGATTGTTGTACTAAGACCGACTTGAGAAATCTGAAACTGTCCTATAAGCTCTGGCATCAAGTAACTCATAAAGGCTGCAGTCCAACAGTGTTTTCAAACAGGAATCTTGTACCTGCACTGTGTTTTCCCATCTGATGTGAATGCAGCATGAATCCTTGTCCTCTGGCAGGACTCAGTTAGCCTTCGTCCAGTCCATCTCATATGTTAAGTATGGCCTGGCAGCAATAATATTCATGGTACTGCCTTTACCTGTGATGTAAGATTTCATCATGTCTGTCTGACGTTAGTTGCACTCCTGTGTCGTCCAGCCTGTATAATCCAATAGGGCTGCTAGTTCAAGCTGTGTGTGTGTGTGTGAGCCTTTCTAACAGTAGAAATGTCAGCGTTGAGAGGAAATATTTATTTTTTAACTAATTTATTTTTGTCACTTTAATGAGCCACATTCCTTGACTTCTGAAAATGGTGAAACAATGTGAAGGATGATCTGCGCTGTTTTCCGTGTCTTTAATGTTTCAAAGTAATAATGTTTCATGTGCTGCTAGTAGAGCAGAGTTAGTGAGATCAACACTTGCGCTCTGTAATCATGCTAACCCTAAATTATTCTCTGCTCTGTAACTGTCTGAAGATGCACTGAATAAAATGTAGCCTCTTCATATTTAATCCTCTGAAAAATTCATTGTGGTTGTCTTTCCTGAAGATGATCTCAAAAATGTAAAAAGGTGTCACAAATGATCAAACAAAGTCAGATGCTTCAGTTGGTAATGTTTAATTCTTAAGGGAGAAACAGAACAGCTTTTTTTTATCAGTACAGAACACAAATCACAACCAATATCCATCCATATCTAAACATGTCTACATGTCTGCAAAACACCTTTTCATAGAGCGGGAGTTTGGAGGGGGAAGCAAACACCAACTGGAACTCAATACATGTGAGAATTTACACTGACATAATTGACTGGGAGTCATGCTGTGACACATTTCATCTAGCAGTTTAGTATTAATGTCCATCTTCAAGCACAAGCTAAAATTCAAAGAGAAAAACACTAAATGCATTATTGCCAGATTTGATTATAGTTGGGCCGGAGATAACTTAAAAAATACAATTAACAAGAAAATATCAGGAGTTAAGACTTCAATTCAGAGATAAAAATCCACCCGCCCCTCTACCTGCCCCGCCTCCCTCCTCCGCAGGGAGCCACGCCCCCCCCCTGACTCAACGCCCCCCACATCCCCAAGTCGTCTAACCAGCAGCTCCTCTGGCGATTATGTGGCGTAGCGTTTGGTCCACTGTTTGGCTATCCTGTCGTGTTCAGGTCTGTTTGTTGTGTACTGTGTGGCGATGCTTCCAACCAGGGGGTCAGCTGTGAACAGATACACAAAGCATGACATCTACATTTCAATACGCCTCTCCTCTCCACTTTCACATCTGCTCCTGAATTATTGTAGTTCAGCATCGGTTGTTTTTTGGCAATTTGATTCACTGCAAATTTGTAACAAATATGACAATATGAATTAATGCAATCCTGCATTATAAAGATCTAGTTTTGAAATCTTAATTATGTTAGTGTATATTATGGGGTCCATATTTCTAAATAAAGTTATTTTTAATCAAATTACATCAAACTGATTATCACACTGAAAACCTGCGGCCAGGGAGTATTCCAGCACAAGAGCACTGTTTTATGGCCTGTGGGCATATAACGAAGCTGTCATGTATAGTTTGTGTAGTGTATACTTGAACTTGGAGGCAGCAGTGGGGTGGGTGAGGGTGAGGTCCATAAGGGCTTTATTTCATCTTCAAAATAAGGTGGGAATGTGTGTTTTTTGGCTAACCCAGTAAAAAAAATTAAAAAAGTAATACAAGGTAATTCATCACACTGTTGCAAAAATTCCTCACACGGCCATAAAGCAGTTCTGCTCGTTTATTTGCAACATTATGCACAATGGCCTGCAACAAGACACTGAAGAGATAGCTACCACTGTATCAGTGGTATGGCAAAATACCTGACGATTGACAAATGTATGTAATCTTTGCCCAACCCTTCCCCACAGGGGTCATTATGGGTTCAGCTATTAAATACCTACAATAGTAACTGTATAATTACACAGCATTTGTATTGAAGTCATACTGTAAAATTAACAGAACCATCAGTTAAAAGAAGAGGATGACTTGTGCTGTTAACTCTACCGTTTGTCATAACTTAACTTAACTTTTTTTTTTTTTTACCAAAGGCTTTTCCTCAGGCAGCCTGAACACAAGTACCGCACCACCTTCTGTCTTCAATCTGGACTTCCAAACAGTCAGAGGAGCTTAATCTAGAGATACAAGACCTTAAGGCTCTGTAATATGAGCTGGAGTCAGGAGTAGATTTAATGAACTGAACCTTAAAATCCTTTAAGTGGCGTCCTTTAAATCACGTATGGCTGCCTATGTGAGAGTTTTATGGTCTCTCCTCTAACATCCAAGATCAAAGGGGAGGTACTGCGGATAAGACCTTTAAGAATATTGAGTTACTGCACTTAATGAGATGAGCTGAAACAAACCCTGCAACCGAATTTTGTTCTGACCCCGTATTATACATTCATTGTTTAGTGTTTTTAGTAATAGTACCCTGTATTTACATGGATGCTTTTTCAGACACTTTTACCGTGCTTATAAGTCAAAGCTGTTATACTTTCAATTTTAAAAACAGATTTTTAAGTATGAAAGAATGAACATATTTAATATTGACACAAAAAATGATTTTGAAAGTCTACCAAAGCTTTTGTGCGTATGTGTGTGTGTTGCAGCTCTCACCAGGGTTGCAGTCAGTGAGCAGGGAGCAGATGGACAGTAGGACCTTGGAGATGGTGAGGGCGGGACTCCAGTTGTCCTTCAGGATGTCCAGGCAGATCACCCCCTGACTGTTGATGTTACAGTGGTAGATCCTCGTACGGAACGTCACCTGGACACACACGAAAGAGAAAAAGATGAGTGTGTATTCCAACGCTTTTCTCTTATATGCTGAACTCCATAGAAAAAATACCGGTTTTACAGTGCCCTCGTCAAGTAAACTGTGTTATTAAGTATCACTCCAGACCTTATCTGAATAGTCAGCGTTTACTCAAACATCCAACCCCTGAGCAGAGCTGCTCAATAAATAACATTTATGCTGAAATGAGGAGTGGTGGCTCATGATTTAGAAAAGCGACCAAGTCACGTTTTATGAGGCATCTGTGTGGAAACTGTGTGAGGAGTAAAATTCTAAAAAAATTTTTAATGCAGTTTGGTTGTGACAGCTCCTCCTTAAAAAGCAGAGAATTACAAGTATCGGAGTGACCCCATATATTAGAGAGGCCCGGGGGAATTAAGATTAGATGCAGAGCTGCTGATTTCATTTAGCTGCATTCCAAAGAGCAAGGGTGCCCTCTAGTGGAAAATGTGAAAATGTCACCTCTTTGAAATAGAGCCATCAGTGCCATAATGTATAGAAAAGGCATTGCTGGATGCCAACAACCATTCAGAAGTCACCTTGGGTGGTTTGAAGGGGTAGTCTGGTGTGAAGGCGATGTCCAGGAAAAACACTCCTCCCTCGTACACGGACCCTGGAGGGCCCAGGATGGTCGACCTCCACTCATAGATGTTGTCTCCTTTAGGACCGGCGCTGTCGGTACACAGGAAACATTTATTCTTGATGAACATTTGGATGCTACAAAACCAGACTGTCTTTCACAGATGAAAACATCTCCTGTCACTCAACTTAATCACAACATTTCAATACACTGGTTATGGGACGATGATTCCTAATAGAGAGTCTTCTGTATTTGTTCAATAAAACCCCTTCCTTCAGCAGCAACTCCACTGAGCTCTGTGTCAGAACTGTTTTTAGAGTCTTTTCAACCAAGTCCAAATCATTGAAACATGACTTTCAAGTCAAAAGGCGGTCTATCAATGACTGGTATTAAAATCATAATAGCACAATGGCCAAAATCACACCAAACACTTCTTTTTTTCAATGGAAACAGGTCATCTGACATCCAGTCACAAGTAAAGCATCTGAATGTGTCAAATAGTTCAATGGAACACTCAAACCCCAACGCGCGGATTTAATTTGAAATGTCAGAAGGATACAGGTTTATAGAAGGATAAAAAGTAACTTCAGACTCTGACGTTGGTCATTTGTTACTAACAAAGATTAGTAGAGATGGAGGGGCACACAGGCTTGTGTCATGATTGACTAAAAGTCCATGTCCACTGTGTTGAATTTAACTAACAAGGTTCAACTTCAGTTTGAATAGTTAGATTGCACTCTGAGGATTATGAAGCTCAGTGTCCTGGCTGTGTTTACAAGACGCATGAACTGTCACACATGGCAACATTGTATGTTACAGTCATTTTAACAGTCTTTTCAGCAGTCGAGATCATTTATCATTAAGCTGTAGGAGCAGTTATACAAAAACATTTTATTAGATATTTTTAATCACAAATTCCTCACGCAGTAGGCGGTTGCCCCCTCCAACATCTTGTTTAAAACAGGGCGGGTGTCCAAGTCTCAAATCTAAAACTCTGGGTTCAAACTTAATCTATTATCCATCTGGATTAATACACCTCCCTCCAAGCCAGATCAGACCAGCCTTTACGCAGCCTTAACCCAGCTCCCTGATCGAGCTTAAATCGTCCTCGGCCTGCATGCTTGCTGCTCCCAAAATATGAAGACACCCACATTTCACCGTCTTCTTCTGCCTCCTTACAAGACCAAAACCTTCCAGGACAGCCTCCGCTGGCTGCCTAAGTTTTGAAATCCTAGCACTGTTGCGGGCCGGACAGCTAAGCAATGAGCTGAAACTCACTATAAAGCTCCGTGAAGCTACAGGTTCAGATGACAATTCTCTTGAGGTTGATCACTAAAAAATTCAATAAGAAAATCAAAAGGTTTACAGTTACATGCAAATAGAATTTTCTGCATAAATAAATACAAAATAAAAGTTACATTTTTGACACAGAGGCCCTAAAAAATTTGATTTTGAGGTTTTCGTGAAGTCCTAGAAGTCAAGTGTTCCAGAGGACTCCCAAAACCCCCTGTATGCACTTCCTCCACCTCAAGATCATGGTTTCATTTTACACTTCAAGTTTTACTTCTGTATTCTGATTTTCTTGTACTGTTTATGTTCTAAGTACTTCTGCTGTTGCACCAGCTACGTCACTCAACATCTGCTAAATGACTAAAATGTCTACATAATTACCATCTTTCTAATGTTTTGCAGTCAGAAATCTATTCCATGTCATCTTATTGGTAATTCATTAAAACAATACAGTGCAATCGCCCGTGCTGAGTCATTACGCCAACAGAGTGGGAAGTGATAAAAAGAAAAAGATCAACACGACTTTATTTGCCTGTGGAGATAAAGCTGAAGAGCGGCAGGGCTGACGAATGCAGCCGCTTCACAAGAGCCTCCATTCAACAACAGCAACACAGTGAGTCAACAGCAGCTTCTGTTGGCGTTTTTAATGGTGGAGATGTTTTCACATAATTGACTGCTTGATGAAGCGCTCCAAACTACGCTTTCCAGTTTGCCATTTCATTTTTAAATAAGTAGGGCTCTTAGAGCATGTTTGTCAGATAAAAATAAAAGACTCGCTTCAGTGGAAAATTGTACATGCAAAATACAGTGTACGGCAGTATATTTAGAGCCAGAAATCATTTGAATATTTTAAATAAGCAAACACAAAATAATCCATTATTCAGACGCAGCAATTCCAAGAATAATTCAGTGCACAAATCCGATTTCGAGCACACAAGCAGTTACTCTGCACAGTGCTTGTGTAATAATAAGTAGCTTGTGTGTGCTGTCTGTTCTGAGTAACGACAGGAGAGGTAAATGTCAGGCAATAATCTCACTTTCTGAAGCAGGCGCTCCACTCTGCCCGCTCTTCACCGCGGCTGAGAGGGAGGGCAGAGACATCGCCACAAAGAGAGGGCAAGCATACAGAAAACACCGCAGTCAGGAATCTAAACCTCTACACCAGCGCAGGCTTCAGGCTGCCAGAAACAAGTGACGTGACAAGTTTTTACAATGTTTGGACTGCTCCCACCGCTGAACAGTTAAAATCACGGCGAGGACAGGCGCCTAAATCATTTCTATGTCCTCAGCAGTGCTGCTGAATGTAAAACATTTATTGTTACTGCCATATGAAGTTCGGCAGTAAACAAGTGGCAAAGGGACGAGAGATCAGAACAGTCCGCATTCATTAAGCTAGTGTTGTAGCTCATACTCTCCTTAATGGTATCTTGCTAGATCTGTAATTAAGTCCACATCTCTCACTGCACTGTGTCCAACTGATAAAAATACACACCGATAGAATTAGAACAATTTGAGTTATTAGCATTAATTAGTATTTTCAGAGTTACCTCCTAAATTTCCATTCACAGTACGAGCCTCGCAGCCATCAGCAGGGATGGATTAACCCAGAGTCATTTTTCAGACAAAATGTCATAAATTTGGTGGTTCCAACTTCTCAAATTCGCTGATTTTCACAGCCATTTGTGTAAGCATCAGTAATCAGTTTGTGATAACTTGATTAAGCACAAAATGAATACGCATCATGTAAGTTCAACACTGAAATAATAAAGGCCTTAAAACTAGATTTTAATTCTGGACCCTGGGCCCATATCACTTCAGTTTATATGCCACACAGTATTTGCCACGCAGTGAACATGGAGCCTTTGGGCCCTGGGGCAGTTTCCCACTTTGTCTGGTTGGTGATCAGCCTTGGCTGTCAGGAATCTGGAAGCTTAACATGATACAAGGAGGCACCTTCGGAAGGTTTTTATTTGAAAGCAGCTACAGGAAGAACCTGTACGTGAGTGTTTCAGTCAGCCAGGAATGCTCAATTACTGCTCGACAAAAGCTGCTCTGAGAGTTTGTACATCAAGCGCTTTTTTTGCTGGTGAATTAGAAACTATAAAATACATCATTTATATTATCTGGCCTTATATTTAGTAAAAAAAATATTTAGTAAAAGACTACACATTTCTTTCATTTTCACAGTCTGTACTGTAGCATACAAGCTTGAAACACTGACAGATGTGCTCACTTAAATCTTATTTGATTGCATCTCATGCTGTGATCACACACACACTGTCACATACTATACAGTGAGCTCTTTACTAACGCTGTACTTTAGCATCATCATAAAAAAAGGGAGGAAATCTAAACTTGGCACAATCATAAAAGGTAGAAAATTAAAACTTGGAGAAACTCTTAAGCCAAGTACAGACTACTTTGTTTGTTGTCACAGGAAGTGAATCAAGTGGGTGAAGAGGGACTTCACAGCTGAAGATCATTATGTAATGGACAGATATGTAGTCATTTACCTGAAGCTGTTCCAAAAATAAACCTGGCAGCATCAAATACAACACTAGTTCCCAACCTTTTTGGCTCGTGACCCTTTATAGCCAAGCAACATCTACTTGAAACCCTTGTCACAGGTTGCTTGTTAATTTGTTTTTTTCTTGTGAGATTATTTACTAAAAACCGATAGAATAAAGTTTTTGGGAAGTAAAAAAAAGAACATTTATGCGTAGTAATGTTTTCTTTTCCATGTTGACCCACTCAGCTTTATGTTGCGACCCCTTGAGCCTCAGTTTGGGGACCGCTGCAACATATAAAGATAATTCATGTAGAAAATGAATGACTTTTAGCTCCTATAATACAAAAGGTGAAAAGGTCAGTCTTCTTAGTTACTATCACTGCTACACTGGACATAATGTAGTTTGTGCGCAAGTGTTGGCATGAAGCCAATGATGTACCAGGGACATGTGAACACTGACCAACGGGACAGTCTTAGTATATTTCTTTAGAGAGTGCCCAAAACACTGAGAACAACACAAGATGAAATTATTCAGATTTGATGGAACAGCCACAGTGTGCTATCCAGATGTGAATAACTGAGGAGAAACAGCCCCTGGTATAAAAAAAAATACCACATGTCCCTCAGAGGAATGCAGTTCATTCACACTGTGTCACCAGCATTCCTTCAGGGGAGCCCTGACCTGGGATGGGACTGCTAATATACCGGTCACACCACAAGACCTCAGTCTGGACCCGCGACTGTGCCAAGAATAGATATTGTATCATTTCCCCCTGAATCAACCAGACTGAGGTTTCTCTCGCCTGACAACAGAGGCGTCTCACATTCACAGACGAGCCGCAGAGAGAGCCCGGGCTTCCTCCCCGCCCGCCTCCGACGCACACAAAGGCTAGCCAGTGCTTTGTGTGGGGCGGTAATATGCCATGCTATCACTGCTGTCATTCACTTCAATATCAGGGGGGCCTCTTCTGCGACCTCTGTGTACACACGCACCGCAAGAAGAGTGCTGACATTTTAGCCGTTTCATTTTTTCTAAGCCTTTAACCTTTCAAACAGGCACACGGCGGTTTACCCAAAACTGACTCCTGCAGCACAGCGGAGGAGAACAGTGGATGAATGTGTTCAGGTAGCCGACAGAATTAATCCGCAGCTCAATATGCAAAAATATAGCACGAGCACAAACACAGCACTGGTATTAAATTTTAAGTTTTAACTCACACAGAATGGAAACTAATTTAATAAATGTGAGGTGGACAGAAGTAGGCTATTTAAAGTCAAACTGAAATGTGAATTTTCCTCACTAAGGAAATATAACCTATGACACTACAGCTACTGTGCATATTATACAATCTTTTTAACATACTGTATATGTGGAAACACTGTCAAAGCCTTGAAACCTTGTTTTCCATGGCAGTGGTTGAGTTGGCAACTGAGAGGCAGCTCGCTAGGAGATGCAAAATCAACTTTTATGGGGCACTACTGGCTGGAGAATGACATCCTGTATAGTATACAAATGTTGTTTCGAGGCCTTTATCCTCCCTTTTTCAAAAAGTCCACAAAGCGGTCTGTCCCTCTCAACATTTGGGAGGACCATCATGTTGTTATATTTGTAGTCAGATCATTCAGACTGTAATGAGTGGGGAAAATAATTCACATCAGCCTCTGGCTTGTAATTCCTAGTCAGAGATAAAGGGAGCTCTCGACAGCTACTATACTACAAACCACTGGCAACATGAATGCAAAGCCACCTGCTGTCAGCTACACCTGAATAAAACATGAACACCGACAGAATCGTTCAACTAATTGAAAAGTACCTGTTTTGTGGCAAAAATGATTCTAATTTCAGTTTGACTTTCAGTGTAAAAGCCTCACAAATGATCACAAAAAATCAAAATGCACTTTCTCTTAAAATCCTTCCCTCTGTACTGAGCACACTCTTAAATGAATCTATTTTTCTCCATCTCTACACTTTGTGGTGTTTCACGAGGACTTTTACTCTCAAACCACTGCTGTGCGGGTCGCATCTCTTCATTGTAGGCTTTAATATACACACACTGCCATCAGCACACACTGGGCTTCATTTTCAATCACCACTATCTGCTTGCAATGGTATTGTGATGACAAGGAGAAACACTGTAATAAGCTGCCTGGCTGAGACAATATAATGACTCCACTTCACTTGAGTGCCAAGGAGACTCCGTGTAACAGCACCACACACCCACCCCGCCAATTTAATACAATGGCAATCAGCCTGTAAATGTTCTTTCAGTGCTTTATGAGGACAGTGCAGGGTGATTATCATATGGTAGCATTCGTATTCCTCCACTGAAACCAAGTGTCAGATTCCAGTCTGATACATTCTGTCTTGAAATAGATTGTATTTATTATTAGGGCTGAGCACAACGGATGAAATCAATATCATGACATTAGTAAGACATTTATTCTAATATTAATACATACAGCGACATGGCAAATGCAGGAAAAATGCCATATAGAATGATCTGATGGATGTTCAGAACAACTGTTATGAATGACATCAGGCAGATCTTCACACGTGTAGAGGAAAAGTCGTCAAACACAACAATGATTTATCGCCTTGCGAGCATGAATGTGAATTTTTGCTTACTAGTGCTGATACAATACCTGAGTTTCAGTATGGATACAAAAATGATACTTTTTCAGTACCTTAAATTTGAGAAACCTAATTTTTTTTCTGCAAAACCTGGCAACGCTTTATTTTATGGGTCAGCTATTTTCTAATAGCTTCCTAGTAACAGTTTCCTGGAAAGAACTATGGAGTAATTTGGTGCTAATTATAGGAAAACCAGAGGCAAAGCTCTGTGACTGTTAGTTGTGTTTAAAAGTAGTAAGACGTCATCAACTCAGGCAAGCGGCAGCAGGCGGTGCAATCCCTGAAATTTGTATTTCACCAAGCTCAACATCCATGATCCACCAATTTAAATCATCCAGTCATACACCTGAGATCCAGGCTTTAAAAAAAAAAAAAATCAAACCATTATTGATGCCCCAATATCAAATCAGGAAATAATACAGGTAATAAACTCCATGCAGAGCGTAAGGCGCCTGGCCTGGACGGGCTCCCTAAAGAATTTAATTTAAAAATAAAAGACTTTCTCCAAATTGTCACATTTTTTGGGTTTACTATTCCATGAAATTCTCTCTGAAGGAAAATGACCTCCCACCATGAACCAGGCATGAACCCATTAAAAAAAAGACGGGGACCTTCTGGATTGTGGTTCCCATCACCCAGCAAGCCTCCTTTGCAAGATACTCGCCAGGCCTACCTAATTTCTTATTTTACTACCGTTATCAAGAACTCCCTCAGAATATGGTTCCAATTTAGGAAACATTTCATTCCAACCAGGCAAGTAATGTCCTTCCTCTAGTGAATAACGATTTTCAATTTTTTTTAATTGAATTTTTATATATTTATTTATCTTTCTTCTCTGTGGCCAGGGGTCGGGTGGGTGGGAGGGAGGGAGGGAGGGAGTGGGCTTCTCTGTATTTCTGTATATAGAATATATCTAATAAATTGACAAATGAAGTGTTTTTGACATTTTCCTGAAAGAAATTCTCCTGGCATGTTTTAAGACATAAAAATACTCACAAAAAAGTTCAGTTAGATAAAAATCACATCTACTCTGCTCCTCCCCCCCTAAACTGCATTTTTAACAACAAATAAATATAAAATAATTAAAATAAACAGTGGCAGCCGTACAACAACGTTCCAATATAAAATGATCAAAACAAGCTATTTGAATGTACAATCAGGAACTATCAGATCAGAGAATAATTAAACAAGATTATGATTCTGACTGGACATTTGATGCCTACTTTCAGGACTTGACAGTCTCAGATACTCAGTTCTACACACACATTTCGATACTCAGCCCTACCTGTGCATGACAGGAGATAAAATGAAACAGCTACTTCCCCTTGTTGCCTAACTAAAGCCTGGCACGCAGAAGGGAAACTTCTTCAGACTTCCATCTGTGCGGCAGCAGCAGCAGCTCAGAGCTCAGCGCTGCTTTCAGGGCTTTCCGAAGTAACAACGGTGTACAGCCACTTCCTCTCCAGGGAGGAGGCTTTTTATAGATATGAAGAAGCTGTTGAGAAAACCTCAGTAGTCTCAAACATGCAAGTCGGTAACACACTGCAGAGGTGTGTGTGTGTGTGTGTGTGGAGAGACCGCTGCTAACATCAGTGACCGAACACAGGGATCACTTGCAGCTCAGATGGCTCACACCAGGCCTGACAGACTCTCGCTCAGCACACACACACACAGGCCAGTTCTTTAGCTGTATGATTAGGAGAACCTAAAAAGGTGCGAAATATATAAAATTAAATAATCTCCAAATGGTTCAAGCTAAAAATAATAACTGTCTTTAAACCACCATATCTGTCCAGCCCTACTTAGCATTAATTACCCTACTGTACAGCTTCTAACTTTCCTTGGTTGTCATGAGCCCCGACCCTGGAATGTCAGGAATCTGTCTGACAGCCGAGGGCTACATCTTACAAGGAGATATAGTGAACGAGAGCGTAAGAGGACACAAGGCAGAGTGAAGATGGACAGAATAAAGAGTGAGTGTCAGGAAGCGACCAATAAATAAAATAGCTGGTCGAGAGGAAAAAGGGAATAAAACATGGTGAATAAAAGCAACACTGGGGGGGGGGCAGGCCTGTGATGTCTGCACTTCACACTTCAGTGGCAACAAGGCAGTAGAAAAATAAAAGAGGGCCTGCTCGGCATTCCCTGTGTGGAGTATAATTAGATTTTGATAAATGACAGATGAAAGCCTTATAGTGCTCATAAAACAAAGTTTGCTGCGAGAGAGGCGCTGATGATAATGGAAACTAGTCAGGAGAAGTCTTTTCTTCATCAGTCAGTGTCCATTTTAAGGAGCGAGGAGGCCCGAAACAACCTCGAGAGAAATGAGACGACAACCAACTGACTCATCGATGTGTAATCCATTAAACAGCATCTGCAAGGCGTAGCTGGCCGGCTCCATTCATACCCTAATGAGCAGATTCTGTGCTAAATGAAGCAGAAAGGACCAAAATCCACTAAAAAAAAAACCCCTTTCTGCACGTGGTGCTGAATAGAGGGTTTTTCACCAAGTGGAACGGAGCAAAATGAAGAGATGAGGCCTTTCTCCACGCCGGTGGTTCGACAGACAGATAAATCACTCAGGGTGCGGCCGCACCATGCACATTTGGAGCCGTTTATCTCAACTCTGAAGCATTTCCTTCTTCAGCTCATTTGGCCAGGTGAGAACGATGTCTCTTAAACTCTGGTGTCACCAGATAAACAGGCAGAGATGCCTGAAAATGCATATCTCTGTCAGTGTCCGAGAGAACTACAGAATGAGGATGAAGCAAACAATCCAAAACTCCAAGGTGCAGATGTTGGCATCTGGCACCTATTCTTGAAATCTGGTCACTTTTTCTTCATGTGTTCATAAGACTGGCGTTATTCTATTTTTTTCTATTATGTGTTAATACGTCCCATCTGTGGCACAAGCCCATTGGTTCCTATAAATATAATGGCTTTAAAAAGAAAACAGTAATTTTTAATGGTAACCATTTAGAGAAAAACTTGGAGACTCGGCTGACTTGAGACCTGACTTACACTTGCCCCAGAAGACCTAAACACAGCTCTGACCATCACCACTATCTCGTACAACCACCACTTATCTCCACAAATTAAAATAAGCGACCACAGGTGAAAGATATCCATCAAAAAAATATAGTTAAAGGTTTTTTAGCCGAATGTGCGCTGGTTGTGACCCGAGTCGGTTTTATCTAATCTTCAAGTAACCGGCATCTTCGTCTGTGGTGCAGCAACTGAAATCTGAGGAAGATTATCAAGTCAAACGGTTTCCCCTTGTATAAAACAGAACGTCAGAACTAAATCTCATGTCAACAATCCTGCATTCATCAAATCTTTTTCTCTCTAAGCCATCAGTGCTTCCAGCCAGCCTCAGTGTAAGGAGTTAATCTGGGACGCCACAGGGGGTTTGGGGGTACAGCTACAGTGCAAATTTTCCTAAAGTTGAGATTTATGTCTCTCTCTCTCCCTCTCTCTCTCTCTCCCTCCCTCTCTCACACACACAGACTGAGGAGTGTTGAATGAAACAGCTCCTGGTGAAGCCTAAAGCTCCTCTGTGGCCGGGGTTCATCGTCTACATGCTTGTTTTGGGCCTCAGCTGCGTAACTCGTGGTTTTGAGCTCTCTGCCGTGCAATCAGCTCGCCTTTAAAGTCTCAACATCATGACCTGCAAATCAGACGCGCGTCGCACTCCAGCTTTGCTGCCAACAATCAACAACAGGTCACCTCAAGAAACCTGAACTGCAAGAAAAGGCTTCAAAAAAGGGACATCGAGTCTTCCCGAACCTTTTTTTTTTATTTCCTTCCTCTGAACACCCGCCATCTCTCTCCAACTCCTGGCTCTGTCCTGTATCCTTAATGTGGCGAGGGTGTGTCAGCACAAGGCTGCAACAGCTTCACTTCAATGACGACACAAGTCTCATGCAATCCTGACACGCATAACAAACACACAGATTTACGAAAGCTCACGTCAGAATCAGGTCTGCGTCTCAGATGTTTTGTGCAAAACAACTCTGCAGCGTGCAGCACGCTCAGTAGCAGCAGGGGCCTTGTAGTAGCTGGAACAGGTGCGACACATGGTGATAATACAATTTCATGACGCGCTGTCTAAACCTGCTGGGCTCGTTTGGAAGACAGGTCAAACAGACTAAATTTGGAAAACAAAAAAAGCTGTTTCATAGGTAGGGGATCGGATTTCTTGGCATGCTAACATGGGCCTGGATATGTGTTTAGTATGCTCACGTGCCTTTGGGCTCAGGACAAGTTCAAGACCTCAACTTAGCACCGCTGACAGCACTGGCAACTAACAGCTACGGCTGAACAATTTGAAGCTAATATCAAACTGCAATTTTTGGGCTAATAGTGCATTTATTCCAAGTCTGTGTTTGTGGCCTACGTTGTTTTCACCAGGCACAATCAGATCAGATGCAGTTGCTTGCTGTCGAGGTCCTTCCAGAGTTCAAGCCAGTCAGTCAGAGAAAAGTCAACTTTGAAGTAAACCTGGCCTGTTTTCTGTGGAAACATTTACTAATTTGGCTCACATTTATTTTGGAGTATTAGATATTACAGGAGTGTCATACTTCACAACATCACTCAGTAACATTCAAATATGATCATGACATTTAAAAGTGCCGTCGTCTTTATCACAACAGCTAAACAGACCCCTGCTGATGATTATCGTTAGCTTCGCAGACCGACGGGACAGACACAGCTCCTGAAGGTCCGGGATTCAGAGTGTTTCAGGAGATAAGCTTAAAGCAGCGATACAAAGTGCGTAAAAGTTTAACGTGAGACTCTGCTCTTTGTTTACGAGCTGTCTTGTCTTTTACACTCTTCAACAACTACCAAGCCATCTAACCTGTCAGAGATCGATCCGAGGACATCACCTGGACTGTTCACGCAGAGCAAGACTCACCACTCTGTTGGTGGTTTTGAACAACAAAAAGATGCCGCCCACTGTCTTTTTTTTT
>NTHP01000117.1:1199139-1259695 GCA_003416845.1 Oplegnathus fasciatus | reverse complement strand
TTTTTTTTTCCCCCAAGCATCAGAGTTACGCAGAGAGCTGTGTCTTCTTCGACACAACCTTCAAACAGGGTGGCGCAGCACAGACACCAGCGCACTGACAGCAAATTAACCAGACAACAGTTTCTTTTACGTCCTTTTGGCCAACTCACAAAATTAACGCTAATTAGCTACAGTTGAGTACACTGACCAGCTACAGCTGTTATTATAACCAGCTAAACCAATGGTCACCCACAGGGTACACAGGGTACCCTTCAGTACTGGTGCTGAGACAATACCTGAGTTTTGGTACAAACACCAAAACAAGACTTACTACAATACCTTCCTCTAAGAGGCACTAACATGTTTTTCTACACAACACTTTTCATTTTTCATTTAACAAAAGAAGCCAAATATCTCAAATATTAAATGTTTTCTTAATACAAGCAGCTGTACAAGAACTGTGCCTTAATGCAGTGGGTCTATTTTTGGCAGAATCTGACCAGACATTTGAAATCCAGATTTCTGTACTTGACATCTGCCACGGACATATTTCAGTCAGTACCAATAAAGTTTCCAGGTTTAATATCCAGCCCTAATGATAATATTCTGTTAAAATGTGAAAAGAGCAATATAAAACCAAGAACCTTAGCTCAGGTTTCTCTAAATGGGCGATGTAGGGTAAGCCTTGTACTCCTTCCATCATGTACTGAAAAGTCTAAAGACGGGCAAACAGAAAGCACATTCAGCCGTAGCTTTATGAAGCAGACAATTCAGTCTCTCATTACCTTGATAGTTTATGTCTTTTGAGGGACTCGGCATGAAGGCAGTGAAGCACAAGGATATTTTTCCACATTCTGGCACACAGACAAAGAGGGGCTTTTTCAACCTTCACATTCAAAGACGCCCACATGAGGGACTACTTGCATTAATTTCTCATATCAGACAATATCCTCATCTAAAAAACAACCACCCTGCCGCTGAAACGCACACGTGTGTCAACGACCCAGATGTTCCCAATGCAACATTAATAATTCCGCATTAAATGAGGCTGCACACTCGTTCACTTACCTGCAGTTTGGTGGTGGATCCAATGTAATGTCGGCCAATTCCTTCTGAATTCTGCAAAGGCAAATAAAAGCCATGCATCAGTCTTGAGGTCTTTCAAGTGTCCATCCTCTCTAATTAATTCTCTATGTACCTGGACTTGAGCTGAAGTTGTTGCGAGTAAGTAGGACAAACTCCTGACTTGTCTTCAGCTGTTGGGGAAAATGACTAACACTCCCTAAAGACACTGAAGATCAGTCCTGGGAATAAGTGGCAGTATATCTGGGATAAGATGCAGCTGGGAAACTTTAAACCGCTCACTGTAGCCCGTCTAACATAAGACTTGAAATGAGGGTAAACTACAACCTGGAGCCAGTAATCATCATAAAGTACAGTAATCCTGGTCTCGCTGTCAAAAGGTGGGCTCCCCTGCACCACAACCACAAGTAAGCTCACCTTTTAGCACTAGTGGAGAGGAGTTTGGAGGTCTTGCTCATGCTGGCTTTGCTTTCTCGTTTCTTCGAGGGGTTCGAGTCCTGCTGCTGCTGCTGCTGCTGCTGCTGGTGATGATGATGATGAGTTGAGGATGAAGAGGAGGAAGAGCTGGTGCTGGCACGGGAATCTTCATCCGACATACCGAGCCTGGGGAACAAACAGAGACGCGAGATTTAGGGGGGCAAAAAAAGGTGCACAAGCCAAACTACCTTCGTCCTGAAACATCCTTTACTTCACACCTAACCCCATTTAGAAAACCTAACATTTAACTGATGAGCCTTGCTTAAGGACAAACGATTAGCTCGTGCAAGACGTGAGATATTTAAAAAATAATCTTCAGGTTGCACTCCTACATTCGGCATGTATCCAACACACTAACACCTCAATAAAATGTCACTTACTCCTTCTGTCTGTTTCTACTAAAAATGCTGGGGCAGTGAATTGTGCGAACCAAATTAGGTTAAGATTTTATTCAAATGTACAGCTGTCTGCTGGTCCTCCTGCACAGCGAATGTTAACAGAGGACCCTTACAGCCCCCCTACAGTCTCACGTTATGTTGTAATAAGTAGAAACTGTTGCTGATCAGGCTTCTTTAACGGAATCTCGCATGGCGTTTTCTACATACATGAGCGGTGCATGTGGAGGCTACAGACTATCAACCCCACGGTGCACTCACGGACTCCATAAACGCTTCCGTCGTTTTAACTACCAGGCCCGGACCAGACGCTGACCCGAGTTAAATGGATCCATCAGTTTAAATCGCCGCTGTGTGGACGTTATTGAGGAACTTATCGGCGGAGCGTTCTCCTCTTTCATAACGCTGAATCCTGACCTCGGCTAATGTTTGCAGCCGGGCGTTATTTTTAGCCTTGTCTGGCTGCGACAAAGGAAATCATCCGGTGAAATAGTTCGGCAAAAGGCCTACTTTGTGCCCCGACACCACGGAGCGACACACGGCCACACACGAGACCTCTCCGCTCTCGATCGAGTCGAATAGGTCGGAATGGAGAAGCAGAAACACATCGACGGGGCGATGTCGCAGTCGGCAGGGAGCCCCGCCGCTACACCTCAACAATTTCCACACGAATGAAACTTTCATGTGAAGAAGTCAGCGAGGTGCTTCAAACTCTTCAGCACTAATTATGACACCCAAAACAAACACAACGCGCCGTTCGCTTCAAGCTTTTCCTCGCATTTTGAACGCTATATCCGTCGACATGCAGCTGATCTCAGTGCAGCCAGTCACAGGATGGACCGACTCCTAAATCCTCCTTTGACGGTACCGCGGATACGTTTGTGGTCCCGACGCGCCCCGAAAGACACACATTACACAAACTGCTACAATATGATGCGCTGCAATACAAACATTTAGTATCGGATACCTTTCTTTGTGTGTGTGCACAGCCTGTGTGTGTGTGTGTGTGTGTGTGTGTGCCTCCGCCGCCTGGACGCACCAGTGTCAAAGCACCCGCGAGGAAGAGAGATTGCACTTCCGGTCATCATTTTAAAAATAAAAGCACACAGGCAAATCGAGGTGGCAATATTATATTAATGAGATAAGATAAGACGAGATAAGACAGACGTTATTGATGCGAGCAGGAACACTGAAAAGGAAGTACAAGAACAGCATGACCATAAAAAAAAAAACGGAGCCTCTACTAACCTATTATGCAAAATGAATGAAAAAGAAGCATAAAAGGTACTACATACACAAATAACTGCAAAGTGTATTTAGACTTAAAATATCACAAAAAAACTGACGACGAGGCACAAAACGTGAGAAGATGTCTTAAGAGATGTGCAGAAAATCTGATCAGTTTTGACCTTTAATTTAAAATAGATCACTATCCAATTATTGTCATTGTTTTCTTTTTCTTTTTTCTATCAGATATTTGTATTATTATTATTATTATTATTAGCTATTATCAGAGATGGAGCATAGTGTACTTCTAGTTCAAAATATTTCTTGAAATTTGTCGAACATTTGTGGATTTTGAAATATTCTAAAATGAAAAATTTCCAAAAATTACTCGGTCTAAAATTATGCCATGAACCTGGAAACCCCGCTCCCATGTCCAAAGCGCCGTCAACTGAGGGGTAAATGTCGGTATATGACAGAGGTCAACAATTGAGTCGTGAGTGGAGGTTCAGCGCTTTTATTTTGCAGGGTGTAATGGTCTGCTTTCCGGGATTATCGTGAACAATTAACAAGAGTTGACGCTGCCGCTGGACGCGTGCCTCTTCTCGCCGGAAGTGTTGGTCCAGCAGTAGACAGGCGTCCTGACATTGTCATCTACATTCATCATCTCTGTACTAACACAGCGTCAGTGTCACGGAGTGGTGTCAAAGAGAGGCAGAGGTACGACCAGAGAGAATCAAATGAAACAGCTAAATGATACATAAAGGAAACACCAGCCAGGAGTTAGCTGTTCAGGAGCATTATTAGAAAAGAAATGAGCTAACTGAGACCTTTACAGTATGGAACACTTCATTTACTTCTCTCATAACAACCACTGTCTATTACACCCCTGCAGCAGCCTCACATACTCTACTGGTTCATGTTCATTGTTGGGAATTGATGGTTATCTTCTCCATTCTCCATGTTTTGTGAGGGGGGGGACAAGAAAAACAAACAGCCTAACCTTGTGTAACTGTTACTGAGCCTACTCAAAGCTGAGAAGTGATAAACTCTACTGTTAGCCATTAGAGTTACTACCCAACACTGAAACAGGGGGACCAGGAGTTGACTGACAGCTTTAAAAGGCCAATATACCGCCTGATAAAGGGGCCTGACATGTGAAATGTGTTGTAGGTTAAAAACACATTAAACAAAGTGGTTGCCATGAAAGGTTATAAAGTGGCACTGTTATTGAATTTTCATCATGTAGCTAACTCTCCTGGGACCCGGCCTCTCCAGAGACCTGTTTCTGGACAGCTGACAGGGGGAATCAGAACAGGCTTTATTTTATTTTCTTCATGGGACAGAAAATATAAACATTTGTCATCTTTCTAATAACTTTAACCTCAGATGTTACATGCTTCCATCCTGGATCAAAATGTTGCCCATAGGGGACCTTGAGGCCGGGGTTTACATTTTACCATTAAAAACTATCCATATAGGACATTCCACAGGCTCATTTCACTATTTTTATACACAATATAGTTCAATTTGATTATTTTCAAGCAAACAACAAATAAATCAATAAAAGATTCACTATTTTCCAGGGCTGGAACAATCCTCTAAGGGGCCCCAGGGCAAAAATGAGCTGTGGAGCCCTGTTGACCCATCATTTCTTCCACTCTCTGTGCATTGTGTATGTATTAGTTTGTAATTAGTTTGCGGTATTGGTTGATAAAGCACAAATTTATTTGGTAATATGCGCCATAAAAGCTCGAGATAAACAGAAGATTACGTAATAATGCAGTTGTCACCTTAAGGCACCTGTGATTTCTGTTTCGATAGAGGTTTCAGGGCTCCTTGAGGGTCTGGGGCCATGGGGCAGTTGCCCAATGTGGCAGTTGGAAATCCAGCTTTCTATTCACCCACCAGAATTTTATTCTTGTATTTATTTATTGACCTTCATGTTGGAAAATAGAAGTTGAATAAATTACGTATGAAAATGTAATAATTTAAAAGAACTGGAGACTTTCCTTTTTGTGTGTGGAGCCTGTTGGGGGGAACTTGGGCTAATGGCCTCACTATTTCTAAGATCCTGGATATGAGGGGGGGGGGGCATGTTTGCCCCATGCTGTTTGGGGCAAACAGTTTGACATAATAACCTGTTCGGCACTTGGCAGCAGGAGTGAGAGCATGTCTGTCCTAACGGCAACAACAAAGACCGTGTCCACTCCAACACATTATAGCTGCATTACGTACATTATTATGCAGACCAGGCGCATTTTTAGTCACAGACCAACTTTGACCTTTTCACTCCCATTGATCACTTACCTCTTATTGCAAATGTTACATTTACTATCCATGCATCAGCGACTTCTCCTTTTCTGTCAGACTCTTTCTCCTGCAGCGTGTGAAAGAGGAAGGGAGGAGGGAGGATGAGGGCTGCCCCTCCCCCCTCCCGATGTGTCAACCATAATTAACTCTGCCACTGTTGCTCCACTTTGCTGGTTTTGCAACGCAGTCAGAGACTAAAACCACAGCAAAGCTTTGTCTCCCGCTCAGAGCGAGGCGGACACAGCTGCTGTGAAGAGGGCCATCAACAAGTGCTGGTTTGATCAGTGGCGTGTTCAGCACACCGTAAGGCTGCGATCACTGACACACCCCTCGTGTTACTACCGTTAGCCACCGAGTTCTTGCAGCACATTCGGTCTCCTTCCCTTTGGCTTGTCAAAATGCATTCTGGGAAATGTGTGCACAAGATCATCACTTATGTGAACACTTACATGCAGATATCTAATATTATCTAATATCGTGCTCACACAAGATAATGACTTGTGCAAAGATGTGGTTATTTTCTGTTATCTTGGTCATGCGAGTTCATTTTTTGTGCAAACTTGTGCGCACAAGATATGATCTAATATCTTATTTTTTATCTTTTGCGAACAAAATAAAAGAATATAGAAAGTTAAGTACACCAGAGAAGAGAAGTATCGATTACCAAATAACTCCTAAAATCCACTGAACATCACAGGCTGGTGTGTAAGAGGAGCCAAGGGAGGATTTCTACTTCATCGCAGGTTTTATTGACTGACAGCCCTGAATTTGTTGTGAATTAAAAGGAGAAACCTCTATCGTTGCGAGGATGCCCCACACTGTCCATCAACAGCATGGACAAGACTATTCCACTGAGAGCAGGAGGATGGCAGGAGATCACACTCAGGCGTTCATGTCCTCAGTTAACAGTCCTGGTTTAACTTCCACGTTGCTGGACTGTGTGTCCACATGACGTGAGTTTGACATAACGCCCGTGCTACTTTTCAGGGGGGGCAATTAAGTGGTGTTTGAAATGTGGCACCTTTCAGTATTTTAGCTCTTGGCTGCAGACTGAGGAAATGTTTTTGAACTGAAGTTATGAGCCACCAATCAGGATAGTTGGTCTCTGCGGGCATTCTAAATTCATTAGAAATACATTCTGAGTGCATGAGGATTAAGTACAGTTAGAGGAGAATATAATAAAAATGCAGATTTGGGGTTAAATACTGTTTAACTTTCCACTGAACACAGTGCTGTGGTGATTATCTAATCATTTAAATCCAGGTTTATCGTTTCTGATCTGATGGTCCTATAGGATGCTTCACAACACACTTAATGTAAAGTCTTACCTCAGTTCTATTTATAGTGTCTGTGTCAAGCAGGAGAGGCTGAAGAGGCAACATCACACCATTTACAGCATTCCAATACTGCAGACTTGAAGGTGTTGATTTGTTTAAAGTTGATTAAATATAATATATAATAAAAAATTAAATATTTCATAATTTATTTAGCCTCTAGAACACATCACTGTTCAAATGATTATTAGTGGCAATAAAAGGCAGAATATTACAGCTGATGGACATTTACAACCACAAAATAAGTGTAGTCTTATTCCTAAAACCACGACTTTATCAGTCAATATTCTATCAAGAAACTTTTTTTCTTCTTTTTTTGTGCATGTCTCTTTTCCGAGCTGTGTTTGAAATGCCTGGTAAATATACTGTATACGCTGATGTGCCAGATTCTTTGGGAAAACTCCCACAACCTTCACACTGACTCATCAGTCCAAGAAGTCACACATCACGTGACTGCAGTTTGTGGTACAAATGAAGCAACCGGTGGTTCCAACATTAGCGTTCAATTGAGTCTCTGAATGCAAAATAAGTGACCTTAGTGACTTTGAATGTGGCGTGTGCACCGGCACAAGGATCATCGATCTGACTGGTGATCCTGTGGATAAAAACAACTTGTGGAACAGAGAGGTCAAAGGAAAATGGTAATAATTGTGCAAGCAAACAGACAGATTCAACACTGAACACACATTAGGGGCTGCTTTGGTTGGAGGGTGTTGCTACAGGTACCAGTGAGACAACAAAAATTTGATCCAGGAAGTCCAGTTTGAGGATCCTATTAATAAGTCTGAAGGTTTATCAGATGGCAAAACACTTCACAGCAGTTTATAATATTATGAGGATATTACAACTGTGAAAAGATATCTTGGTGAGGAGTAAACAGCAGAACTGACCCTGACTCGCAGTGCGCTGTCCAAGGACTTTGCATTGTGTTAAAACAAAAGTTGTGCCACGTTCAACTGTTTACCAGAAGACTCTGTGTATTTGTACCAGAGCTCTCTGTTTCAAACAATGCGAATGCTGCACTGAACATAAGAGAGTGTGTCTCCAGAGAGCATCAAAACTAGACCACTTAGGAGCAGAAAACATTTGCCTGGTCAGACAAATCGAGGCACCTTTTGCATCACGCTGAGAGGAGGAGCCATCTTGTTCTGTGGCTACAGGCTGGTACTGGATGTTAAAACGTCTTCTTTACACACTTTAAGGCCCATTTAAGGACATCAGAACAGGACGCTTATCGTCTTGTAGAACGCCTGCCCAGATAAACTCCCGCTGTTCTAAAAGCCCGAGGCCGTGTTCAGAGAGACAACAGCATAGCTTGGCATAACACAGCCTCCTCTTTCATTTCCATGACACCACTGTGCCGGGACAGCGGGGGTGCCAACACGGACGGCTTCGGCAGAAAAATGCAGGGCCGCCCGGCAAAAAAGTTGAACCTGGCTCAACGTTTGCCACAGCGCAATGCAGCGTCATCTGATGATGCGTTTGCCCGTCAAAAACACATGCAAGCAGACATTCCTGGCAGATTACTGTGTAATTTGAACAACATAAATCTACTGTTATCTGGCTGGTGACGGAGGATTAAGTGATTGCCGCTGTGATGAATTTCCAGAGTTGTAAAATCCTGCCACATAGTATTGTAATTGATGTGCAGTGTTTTGGCAGCTGATAATCCTTCAAACTGTTGGATCTGTTGCTCAAACTGGACTTCGTAATCTGTGCTTCATGATCTCACCGGCGCCTGAAAGAACACACCCCAGCCAAAGCGGCCCCTGGTATCTTTTTAACCCAGTTTTTGGTCTTTTATTACGAAATAAATGTACTAATGGGAAAATCAGTGCTCAGTTATCATTGACTTACAGAAGATATTTGTACTGTGTGTCTAACTAGCACTAATTCAAGTCACCAGAAGCTGAATATGAAAATAAATCTAATAAAATGTCACAATAACACAGTTTTGAGTGAGAAGACGCAAGTAACCTTTCGCTATCTAATCACTCTACTCTCTGTGGTGAGCCCGTGAGGACTCATTTCTAACAGGAAGTGGTCAGAGAGATGAGCCTGCCTGTACACACACTGTAATCACACACACACATATTAAAAGCAAAGAGACTGAGACGCAGTCTGTCACATTACAGCCAGTGTTTAATTGAGTATTCAATGAGTATGTATTCTCACAAGGCATTAAAATGTACAGCAAACTACCACTATCGTCATACATGGTGATGGGCTCACTCCATGCCAGAACTCTGCCGGGACAGAAATAATACCATGACTACATGTCCACTGCATGAACACATATCCTGATGCCATGCACTAATATTGACCATGAGCTGTAAAACCACTGGAAGAAAACAAACTAAATGCACTCACTCAGTTATGATCATTTTTACATGAAACCATCACATGAAACGGGAATAATACACGCACACTTTTAGATCAAGAGTATGACGGGGGTGGCGACAATGTTATAAACAATGCAATAACAATAAGAACAACATCGACAAGAACAATAACAGTATTAAAGCTTTTCATGACCATATCAACATTCAGTGTATTGGAAAATACAATCCCAATAGACTCTTTGTATAAAAAAGAAGCTTTTCAAGTCAGCATGGAACAAATAACAGTTCATTTCTCTGGGGTGGGGGCAGGGTGGATGACAGGAGCCGGTGTGCTTCCATAGAGGAGGGGAAGGTGTGTGTGTGTGTGTGTGTGTGTGTGTGTGCTGGGTAGGGTGAGGGGTCCTGGAGGAGTCATGCCGGTCTATGTGGCGTAGCGTTTGGTCCACTGTTTGGCTATCCTGTCGTGCTCAGCTCTGTTGGTCAGGTACTGTGTGGCGATGCTTCCAACCAGAGGGTCGGCTGTAACACAAGAGGAAGGGACTCAGTGAGACTCAGTACAACAAAGTATTTATCGATTATTTACCATGATTTGAGTATTAAAACCTTTTGTTTAAAATCGAATCGGGACCAATTAGTTTCCTCTGCAGAGCCTCCAATATGGTGGTTAGGATACAGTTTCTGCCATCTGTCTAATGTTTTTTGGAGAAATTTGCTGCCCTTGCCTTAGCTACGAATGCACTGTTAATTAATGTATCAACTTTTAATTCAATAAACAGTTTGTTTTGTCTTTAAAGCAGCGATAGCAGATGTTTTGGCAGCTGGGTGAAGTGCAACAAGCTGTAAACACAACATGGAAGTAAATTTTATGAGACTGAGCAGAAGCAGTAAAGTTGCCGGCCGTAAAACCAAAACAATGAGCTGAAAGAGGCTAAAATGCTCTGTAGCGCTGAGGGGAACTGCAGAGTTGATTATTCTCTATGGGTTCATCAGTATGTGTGGCCTCATTTACATTACACGCAGTCATTTGTTGTCAATTCATTTTGTTTTCAATCAACAGATTCGACTCTAATCTTCACTTGAATTGATTCATTCTGACTGGACGCTGCACATTATACACTTTGAACAACTTATTAGACCTCCTATCCTGAGTTGTTTAGTGTTTAGTTAACAAAATTTAGTGTTACAATAACAGAGAATAATAATCTTTCACTTTCTCAAGAATAAAATCCTGAGCACAACCACATTTCAGATCTTGAAAATTAGATCTTGAAGAAGTTTTATACAGCCCGGGGGGTTAGGGTTAACCCTAAACCTAACCCCAGCCCATTATCAATTGATCTAAGTCTATAAAATGTCAGAAAAATGTGAAAAATATCCATGAAATGATCAAACGCACAAAAAAAACGGAAGTTCGACTGTGTTCCAAAATAAGGTGGATAAAAGCTGCAAATCCTCACAGTTGAGAAGCTGGAACCCACATTTTTTTTTGCATTTTTGCTTGGAAAACAACTTTAGTAATTTATCAATATTAAAAATAGTTGGCAATGAATTTTCTGTCAGTCTACTTATCGATAAAAGACTAATTGTTTCAGCTCTATTTGACAGTTTCAGCTCAGTTTGACACTTGAGCTGATTTGAGTTTGAGTCATGAAATGACAAGATGTAATATGCATTACACCAAAAGGAGCCTGAATGTGCTCGGAAAACTTTACAGCAATATCCCATTAGATTTCATCCACTGGGAACCGAGAAAATCCATAGGAAACGTACGGGAAATCCAGCCCAAGGTTTTAGGAATACTGGATCTTGTTCACATTATAGTGCGCCCATGACGTCTCCAATCTTCACTAACAGATTTCCTGAGGGGAAAATGTGATATCAGCAACAGCCTTCAAAAATCCACAACTGTGAGAGTGACATTTTATTTATTAGGACATGCAGCATGTTTATACAGACAGCCACACGGTGCAGTTTGACATCCAATTACCTGACGCAGTGCATCAAAGTCTAAAATGGTGTAGGAACCTGCGGCCAACCACCTTGGCTCATCAGCATGCATGGGAATTTTATTACAACCAGTGAAAACCACAGAAAAGCCATACGTCAAACAAATGGAGCGCTATCATTCCTGTGGTCTGAAGTGAAGCTTGTATCATATGACGTACAGCGCGGCCGACACTTTTATTGAACGCACGGTAAAATGTGCACGCTGCGGTAAATCAGAGGTGATCATAGTGGGCTCCAGGAGCAGCTGCGCTGTCCTGCGTTGACACACCGCACACGTCCGGTCAGTCAACAGCCACCATTATGAATTCCCAGTGGCTCCTCTATTGATTGTGCTGCTGCTCAATTCGTTGTGCCGCTGGTCAATTTCTGTGTGAGGTGACAGAGTGAGAAACAAATTCCCAGAGCCTCACATACACTCTGCCTGGCTTCAGAATGTCTCCTGCGGGGCTCGGCCTGCTGACGGAGCATTGCGATGAGCTTGGCTGAGCAAGCAGCACAAACACCCCTCCTTACTAATCCCTGCTAGGGGTTTCAATGATGGGGGTTTTTACAGGCTTATACCCATATTTCTGGTTGAATGGATCCTTACATATCTTGGCATTGTAACTTGAAGCTGCAAGAATCTGACTTCTTAAGTGACAGCTTGACCCAAAGACTGAAGTCCTATTGGAATAGTGAAAGCTTGTGAATGATTTAGTGTCCAGAATCATCATGTCAATGACTGCATTCTCTTATTTTTTCCTTGATATATCAATTTGTGTTTCGAAGGCCAAAACTAAGATGGGCGTTTTTAGGTTAGGACTCCCGAAGGCTGGTATTCTGGGTGAAGCTGCAGCTACGCTCTGTTCACACATAATGAACTTAACGTGTCAGTATATTCAAACAAAGTACTTGGATTGTTGAACAGCATCTGAAACCCCGTCTAACAATTTATGTAGCACGCCCAATACAGCAATTGGCCAGGAGTGCAAAGGTGAGAAACGATGCAGGGTTTGAACTCTCTCAAGCTCTCTTTTTTTATTCTTCACACAACTACTTCCATAGTTCAGCACCAGTGAGTTCAACACCATGAACGTCTTCAAGGACAGACTGTTTGAAACTGTTCGCTGTTATTGGCATTTAAACGATAATCCCTCTCTATGACGGCCAGCTGTTTGACCCGGCTTTAAGTGTGTTAATTCGGAACAACTCTAAAAACCTTTGACCTTAAAGATGGCTGGATGATACTTCACCTAGCTCATTTCAAGCACACCCGTCCGTTTAACACTACAACGCAACAGGATGACATTCTTTGTGAATCACAGCGTCGCACACTGCAACTTAAGCGGAAAAAATCGTCTAGCGATACGACGTGGGGAAAGCACATCACTCAGGCAAATGAGCTACTTCATTGCGTGCCAGAATAGCGGCAACATGACAATATAACTGCCCAATTAAAACAGAGTATGTAAATACATGGTCAGCGAAACACGCCCACAGGCTCAGACACGAGAGAGAAAAGAGAGCATCGCTTTGAACGAGACGTTAGACCATCATAATGCTAAAACTACATTGAAACCAAGACTCGTGAAATTGCTTCAGGTGGGTTGGCACCTCCTCAAAGAAATAGTTCCTCTAAAATTAAAAATGATCTTATCTACTTGCCCTCAAGTCTGTCAACACAACCCGTGGTGAGTTAGCTAGAGCAGCTCCTGTCAGCCTTCTGAAAAACAACAAAACATGCTCCAAACCTGTTTCTCCAGAAATGAACCATAAAATGATCCCAAACATGTCTTACAGCATAATGTTCTGAAGCCTAATAACTGCATTGCGAGTGTAAATCTTTCACTCTGAACTTCATCATCTCCTCAATTTATCTACACTTGTTCTCCATCAGTTTCTGCAGTATCAAAATGTTAAAGTGACACAAATATTCTGCTTAATTCTGCTGTGGCAACAAAAAGCACCTGAGTACCACTAAAACATTTGTAGAAAAAGATACTTTTGAAAACTTGAACATGTAACAAGTTGTATTAATGAACAAGTCCGAACTTGGAAGTAGAAGCTTGAGGCCTCAGTAGGCTTCAAACCAAGTGCTTGATGGACCATATAAAAGCGCCTGAAACCCCCTTTTCCAATAGCGGAATCAAGGTGGGTCACGTTCGACAATCTGTACCTTTCCTAAGACCGAGACCGTGGTGGCAGTGGGATGCAGTCAGGAGGAGGCTATGATGGCTTTAACACTTTTGCCTGTAGATGTGGCTGTGGCCACTGTGGCATACTGTGGCCTTTACAAAGACTGTATAAAAACAGCAAGGCACCTCTTCCTTTTTTATAAATTGGGAAAATCCAGAAGATAATGATCCAATAAATATTGGATCATAAGAACAGATTACGCTGTGAGTTGTTGAGAGTAATTTCAGCCCTTTTTGTAACACCTGGTACATGTTTTCAGCCACTTCAGTTGTTGTACAGAAGGCACACAGGAGCTGCTGAGGACATAAACTGTTTTATCTCACATATTCTGAAATCAATCCAGATGGTAAAGCCTTCCTTTGAGGCAGGGTGAGGCATGTGTTATTACAGGTTTGACAAACTGACACCCTGCAGCTACTGAGGGAAAAAAGCAGACACCTTTATTATAAAAGACTGGCCGAATACCAGCACATATCAGCGAGATATACGATCTAGCCCAGGCAGCAGCAGCAGAAGTCACTGAGGAGGAATCCCTCTGGCTTTGTTAAAAATTTAAGATTACTTTTTGGACGTTCCACAGAGGTTGAGACGGGAAAAGACAGGGAGAGAAAGGGATGGCATTCGACAGAGGCCCTGGGCTGGATTTGAGCCCTAGATACGCACTGACACGGCATGTGGCTAAGCCCCAATGAGCCACCAGGACGCCCCAGGTAAAAATCTGCTTGTGGGACGTGATACAGGGTTCAATGTGGCATGACGGCAGGGATGGCAGCGCTGGGAGGGTTGATTAACTGTCATTCCATCCTCTTCCCCCGCTTTAATGAGCTACATGCCAATGATCTCCGCCTGCATGGGAAGGAAAATCTTCGGAGGGAAGGCAGTGGATATTTTTAGGGTATTTCAGATCCAGGGCCCACACTCAGCACTTGAGGCTGGGTTGAAAAAACTTAAGCAAGTGGTGAGAAGTGTAGCGGGGCGGACTGATTCTGATGAGGCAAGAGGCAGAAAGAGGGATAGAAAGTGCGTGGGTAACAGGGAGGAGGGGGGATTTTTTTTTGGCGGGGACGGGGTGTCGATCAAGTCTCTTTTGTATCATACTTTAAAGGAATCGTCTCATTTCATCTTGTCGACATCTGAAAACGTCGAGGAGGAGGAGGAGGAGAGGAAAAGCTATTCTCATTTTCGCCCACGGAGGGAGAATCTCCGCTGGTAGGTTTATCAAAGAGCAATCCCCGCAGAGAGGACACAAGCTATCATCAGAGGTCTTCACAATCAGCACTATCGCGCCCCCCNCCTTCTTTTCTGCTGCCATCTAATTCCCCACCATTCACATCACCTGTCATTCTCCTGCCCCTTTCCTACCTTTCTCTGGCACATTTCTCCCAGTTCTTTCACTCTGAACCTCACTGCTGTGATATTGGACAGACTTTTATAACAGCTGCTTTTACCACCTCTGCTTGCACCATTTAATACTTCATACCAACAGATATTAACCGTATTGGTAGCTGAGGACCAGTTGAACGGGGAAATGACTGTTTTAACTGGTCCATAAAAGACAGATTGAATTCCCTGCTCCTCCAGCGGTGGTCTTTGCTCTGCTGGTAAACTGGGCCATAATGGATCTAATTAGCTTTAAAAAAGTTGACGTCTTCTCCTTGAATGGTGTAAGCTGTTTACAGGGTTGTGTTTAGCCAGCCAATCCTGGTTAAATATTGATTAAACTGCAGTGAAGGGAACAGGAATACCCAGGCTCACCGTTTACGACCCAATACTGTAAGAGGATGAATGCAAATGGTATGAAAATGCTACAACCATTTTTTCCGCTTCTCATGCCCACAATGGCCATACATTCACACTGCGGTAGTGATGGTTATTAGAGAGAAGAGTGAATCTACTGCTTTAAAAAGGTCTCAGTATGCTTCAGACGAAGCACTAACAGCATCTGAAACCCTCTTTCTAAAGGCAGAACCGGGCGGGCCTAATTGTGTCCGACAACTTTTGTATCTTTCAAAAACAGACAAACCGTCAGCCAAGTCCACTTTGCGCAGTGACTGTCCAGGTGCGCAGAGGTGAGAAAGAAGTCAGGATTTGAACTTCTTTCTCAAGCCCTCTTTATTCATTCTTCACACAACTACTTCCGTTACTTTTTGTACGTACGAGAGCGTGCAACACTCCAAAAATACACAAGAAGATGCCGTCCCCATTTTTATGATTCATTGTGTCAAGACCACAAAGACGCACAAAAGCCACGGAGCTATTAGAGTCTGGGCCGACATTTCGACCCGGGTTAGGGTTAGATCACTGTAATACATTTGTCACTTAATTATCATTTCTTATGCACAAAGAAAACACTTTCAGTTTAAAGAGTAACTTAACACCTCTTGAAAATCTTGCCTTTGCTGACCTCCAGTGGGTTAACTTTTCACCTGACTGCAGTGATGCACAGGTGGACTCCAGGACCCCATGACGTCACTGTTGGGCGTGGTTACAGGTGCCACAGAGCACATTTCTGGCCACACCCATCGTTGATACTGGGTGTGGTCAGAGGTGAAACAGGCTTGAAACTTTCAACCAGAGAGGGCAGCAAAACACTGCGTTTCAGCGTGGTGTTAAGCTACTCTTTAATAAACTATGAAATACGAGTTAAATGAGAGTCACAATCTAAAATTCTGTCATTTTAAACTATGCTTAGGCGCTGGGCTGGCAGACTGTATGAAATAGGCAGTCATCATATCTAATAAATGATAAAACTGATAAGAAAATGTATTAAGCAAAGATACCAAATATCTAGCCAGCATTTTTGTCTCTTTCTGTAACATTTTCATGTTTGAATGAAGCTATAATGGAACATTTACGCTATGGAGACCCTTTTTTGAAATCCCGCAAGCCATTACGTTAACAGATAGATGAGACGAGCGATGTTACAGATCCTGTTTGAAAAGGCTGCAGATTCAAAGCAGCAGTGTTTCCATCACTGCAATCTGCCCGCCTATCCTCTCAGACTACTGCTGCTGTTGTGCTGCGAAGAGCACGACTCAAGCCTCAAACTGACACACTTCTATGTACATTATCCACACAGAATGGACATGTCATTCAACCTGTCGCAGCTAAAACTGGAGGGAGATATGACAAGCAGAAGTGTGTGTGTCTGTGCATGAATGTGTGTGTGTTGCAGCTCTCACCAGGGTTGCAGTCAGTGAGCAGGGAGCAGATGGACAGCAGGACCTTGGAGATGGTGAGGGCGGGACTCCAGTTGTCCTTCAGGATGTCCAGACAGATAACCCCCTGACTGTTGATGTTACAGTGGTAGATCCTCGTACGGAACGTCACCTGGACACGGACAATCAGAGGGTTAGTTTGATTTCCACATGCCTGAAGCCGATGTTTTGTGCTGACTTTTGATAGTTAGCATCTTCATATAGGATTATTACAACAGCAACAAAGTCCAACACATTTAGGGCCTTATTTTCGTGGCGATGCAACAACCAGCGCAAGCAGTGCTCCGACCGTTTTGTATTGTTTACCTTCATTGAATTACATGCAAACACCACCAGGCTGCTACAGAATAACCACACACACTTCTACACACATCAAACTGGGCCGCTATAACTCGGTATTCTGCCCGTTTATGCAGGATCATCAGATTACCGGAGCTCATTCGCTACAGCCTCCTTTCCAACTTTATGTAAAGAAAAGTATCAGCACTCTTTTTAAAACAATATCATGGCCCACTTCATATATTATAGTTTGTATGTAACATTTTACCATTACACACTCTGTTGCGGATACCAATTTCACTCATTACCTCCGGCAAGGAGGCAATGCTTATCAGAATGTTGTGTAAACAGAGTAACACTTTTCAATTAAAGTAGTTTTTTTTTTGGGCTGCTTGGGGGCAGCACGACAAGCTGCAAAAACAACATTGACATATTATCACCTTATAAAGTTCATATGGCAAACGTTGTAAACAATTGCCTATTAATACATCCAGCAGACACAGAGAAACTTCAGCATTAATTCAGAGTCGAGGGTTGATGAGAGCAGCGAGAGTGAACCAAATGTTAAGTTGCTGAGGTGATCATAATTATCTATTAGCTCATTACTGCGAGCGACACCTTTCACATTTCACAAAGTCATTTGAAAATACTGATTGCATACTGCAGCTTTAAATCTGGTGGATTCATGTGACAGATGTATCCCATGATTGTTTATCATTAGTCATTTCCAAACAAACATTTCTAAACATTTTCTATTATTAAATTATAAACTACAAACACATACAGATATGCTGCTTTTTGTCTCTTTAGTAATTATTTTATCAACTTACTTTTCCTTTTCATTCTAGTGAATTGCATATTTGTGACTTGTTGTACTTCCAGCAGCATTTGATGAGGGTTGCAGCTAATGATTATTTTCACTATTAATTATCATTTTTACCATTAAATCAAATATTAATAATAATTGTTTAGCCTATAAACTGTCAGAAAATAGTATAAATCAGAATTTTCTCAAACCCAGGATGACATCTTCAGATATTTTGTTTGTCGGACCAACACTTCAAAAAGATATTTAACTTACAGTCGTATAAAGCAGGAAATCATCATATTTGGAAAGCTGAAAACAGCAAACATTGAGTAGTTTTCCTTCATAAATTACTAAAATAATCAATTCATTAACAAAAATAGATTTTCTGTCGACTGACTAATCGATTGTTTCAGAAAAGGCAACCTTGCAAACACACCAAGCAGCCCCCTTCCAGGCTGCCTGCATAAAAACAATTTTAACAGTCAGCTGTAAAAATAAAATACACATTCTGATTGATTTCCAAAGTCTACACAGGCGTATAATGGATGTCTGCCAATATACTAATGCATTAATAAACATCTGCCTTATCTCAACTCCATCTGAGTTCCTGAAGGCTGTCCTACAGTAAATGCACAGGTCAATAGATACAGCTGCAGCTCTCACCGAGTCAATGACATACACTTCATACTCTGTCTATACAGCATGAAGGTGATCCTGACCGTCGCTGTGGATCTGCCTTAGTCAGTGAAGCGAAGACGGTCCTGTAGAACTCAGCAGAGCCTAACATCAGCACGAGGAGCACAACATCATTAAGGAGTGACCCTTGACCTCTCTGCTTCCTTAAAACGAAGGCTGCTGACCAGGACAGGCAGTCCTGGCCTGCTCTGTGCTCCATCTCCCCTTTGTGCTTGTTTTGTGATTGAAGCTTGCACTCCTTTATTTCCTCCCCTCCCTCCCTCTTTTATCCTCTCATTAAGCCTCCATTCCTCCCTTCGCATCTCCTTCTTATGAGGCATAAAGAACCCTTGCATGCGCAGCCAGCTCTCCCTTCCTCACATTCCACGCTGAGACAAAGCAACAAACAGGACGCTCTCCATAACATGAAAGGATTTCCCGAGATGTGACGAGAAAAGGCAGAGGCGAGATGATTGACGGTGACTGGTTGAGGGCAGGTCTCGTGTCTTCTGTTCTTACACCTCCGCTGCGACGGGTTCATGGCGGCATGCTAATGCTGGCAGCCCAGCAGACATGAAAAAGATCCTTGGCCAGCTTGTGTGGTCTCATTAACAGCCTGTAATCCCATCATGGCTGATGCTAATAGATTATGATGCTGCCTCCGCGTAACAAAAGCTACGGGTCTAATCCCACATCCCCTCTGTATTATAGATTCATCCCTCAGCCTCTAAATGCAACCTCTGTATCCTCATTTTGTATACCAACAGCTCTCATTCTGGTTCACAAATCCACATATGTGTTTCTGAAGGAAATGCTGCCTTCACAGAAAACTGCCTCAATATGAATACCTAAAGCAAATCATCTTTTCCAAAACCATGAATATCCACAACAACATTGCATGGCAATCTGGCCAGTAGTTGTCATAACGTCTTGATTTAGATCAAAGTCTTAGCTGGACTGACCAACACCTCAAACCTTAATCAGTTTTTGGCCACTTGCAGAATCCCACAACAAGCTCAAAATAACGTTTGACATATACAGTGCTCAAGTAGTTGAGGCTAATATGTTAGCGAAGTATTGCCTATTTACACATCCAGCAGACATGAATCGACATTAGCATTCATCTAGAGTTGAGTTTCTGGCCACCTGACGAGCGCAAGTCCAACATTCACTCTCTTTTTTAGCTCCGGCTCTTTAGTTGCTGAAGGATTCACTATGTTGGAACTAACTTTGTCACTCTGCTGTCTGGTGCTGAGTACAGCGGGTTCCTCAGAGCTTTTTTGGCTGAAAACATTTGCCTGCTACAGCTGGAAACAACACGATGAGAGCAGTGACACTGAATGATAAAGCTGTGGGCTGTAAAAACTGAAACAATCAGCTGAAGAGGCTAAAACACCATAGAGCTGAGAGGTTCTGCAAAATTTGGGCTGTATGTCATTGTATCGCCCAACCCTTGGGTTATTCAAGTAAATATTAGAGCCTTTTTATGGTTTTGCAGGCCGCATAAGCTCCCTTTACACGTGTACACATGTAAAACGGCCACATTCGGCTTAGCTGTGATAGAGCACGCTCCTCTATCATTACCTCGGTTCTGTTCATTTACAATGTCCACATTCAATCGTCATTTCGGGCAAACGGAATGAAAAGCAATTGAACTGATTCACAGTTTTGTGACCAAGCAGTCATCATGACACATCTTAAATGAGACAGAATACAAGGGTTTGGTTTAAAGGAGGGAATGTATTGAATGGCTGATCATCTGTAAATCTATGGCGCTTCATGGCACGTTAAACAGCCTATTTCACAAGTTTGAAAATGAGAGCGATATCATGCAGAGGAGGATAAAGTGTGCAGCAGAATTTCCATGAGGAAATTAGAGTTGATAGAGGGGGATAATGTTAGTTAGAAGAGTCTAATCTCTCAGCCTGTCATTGGGTGTGCTGAACAGGTCCTGGAATGGACTAATGTTGGACCAAAATACAAATGCTGAAGCAATGTCCTTGCCACCCTCAACCTCTATCTAAGAGTATCAGTGTCAGCCTTAACTGGCCTTATCATCCTAACATTAGTGAGTGAGCCAGTGTAGTGAGCAGCTGCAGCTGTCGGATTGGTGGCTGTGAGCCGGTGAGCTGCTGGATGGCACAGCTCACAGCCAGACTGGAAAAACAAGGCAGCAGGAGGCCAAGAGTTTAGACGAGCTGCTTTTCCCCCTCAGCGTGGACTGCCAGGAAGGAGGCAGTTTTAGCTGGTCAGGAGGGAACGAGGAGAATGGTGTTTCTCTTTGGAAGTCATGTTTTCACACCAGACTGCAGATCAAATACCCAAGGCTGTAACAAAATTCACAATTAATTTGATTTGTTGTAAAACTGTTCCATTTTTTCAGCATGAATTGGCCGATCAAACCACATGTCAAATCCACAGCAGTTGTGCTTTTATTCAGTCTACAGGTGGGGGAAGTTAAATCTTTTCTTCCAAACTGTGCCACTGTAGTTTCCATTTGTACTGAGTATCTGGTTAGCATTCTGTTAATCAGACGTGGGTATCATTTCAAAGTTTTGCGACACTTTTATAACTTACATTTAGGAGTTTAAATGTTTTTCTGCAAACCCTTTTTTTCTATTTAACAAAATAAACCAAACTTCTTCAGTGTGTATCATGAACATGTTTGCCTCCCTTTAGTGGCTATACTAACTACACTCAGACAGTTCCTGATTTTAATTTTTACATTGTATCTTATTCAGGCAAAATTCTTGAATGGCTGCTTTTGAAAAGTTTGGTGTCTTTTGTTAAATAAAAAAAGCTTTAGTAGAAAAACATCTTTATATTCGTCAAAGCAAGGTATTGAAATTGTTTGAAAGTTTTTTGAAAGTTTCAGTGCAGATAGCAAAATGATTTTCCAATACCTCACACTGAGGAATATGAAAGAGTTTTGTATGAAAACCTTTTTAGATTGTAGCAAAAGGTAAACAAAACCCTTTCTATACTTCACAAAATAAACCTTTTAAGCTGTTTAAGAACTTTACTCAAATAAAATGAATTTTTGAATTAACAGAAATATGAATAAGTTGACAAGACTAAGGATCAGTCTGTACCTAGAAAGTTTAGAGGTATGATACTAGTGTTGCACGGTATACCGATACTAGAAAGGTATTGCAATACCCTGCCGTTAAAAACGGTACTATACCTCATTTTATTAGTACCGACACTTTAAGAATGACCGTGTTTTAATAAGAGCCGTATTTCTTATGAGTCGCGTTGATGCGTGACAGCGGGGCAGTGTGTGCAGCGCTCTGCTTCCACTCCCTGCAGGCATACTGCTCTTGCCGACCGTCCACAGTTTGTTGACAAAGCAGATGCACGGAGCGAAATATGGCATTAACGTTATTTCGCTTACATAACCGACAGTCAGGGCAAGCCCACAGACACTGCAGAGCCCGTCTGTAAAAGATGTTTTAAACCCACACAGACTAATGGAGCCAACACGTCCAACTTAGCAAAGCAACTCGCCGACAGACATGCTGACCTGTTCAAGGGACTCAAAGAGCGACAGGTTAGTGAACGTGATACTTCATTGCATGCCCTCAAATAGAAGTCAAACGAGTGTGAGTTATTTTGTGACAAGCAAACTTTTTTCACTATCGGAGTGTGACAAGGTAATTAAGAGCAATGATAACTGTTTAATTTGGCTTTAGCTTTTTAGCTAACTTATCTATGTGGCAAACATCTCTACATGCAAACACAACGTTCACACTGGTAACATTAACTTTACCAGAACTTGCAAGCTGCTAAAAATTAGGCGTTCACAAGTATGCAGATCAACAACACCAGTATAAGTGATTAATCTATACTCAGTCAGTACTCGTAATGGTAATCATGGCATGTACATTTTTGTCAATAATTATTCTAATATTACTAGAAAATGCGTTCAGTAGAGCGCAGACCTCCGCCAAAGAGGTGTATTGAGTCGTTTGCGTTCAGTCTACTTTAGTGCAGTACTGTAGTGTGCAGGGCCGTCCCATTTGTTACTTTTCCTGATGTTTTAAGTTTTTGCCTTGGTATCATTTCAGTATCGGTATCAAAATACTTAGGCAGGCATCAGTATCGAATTAACAATTTTGGTATCATGACGACACTATATGATACCCAGGCCTACCAAGCGCAGTGCACTAGCACAGGTATGACACAATTTTCAGCAGTTTATGTGATATGCAGTGCTCATTATTGGAAAAGAACATAGGGATACGACTGTTCCTTAACAGAAGGTAGTTACAGAAAAAAAAAAGATTTCTTGCAGTTTAAATCACTTCCTGGAACTGAACCAGAAAAACTGCAACACTGGTCCATGGCAAAATATCTCCAGAGCTACAAGACAGATTACCCTGACATTTGCTGTGGATATTCATGCTCCCTACAGGGTTATTCCTAAAGATTTTTGTGTCCCTATGACCTTTCCTTGGACACCAAAGTCAGATCAAAATTTTCCTTTGACCACAACTTTGGTATCAGGTAGCATTTAGTTACATTTGCTGTGAATATTTATGGTCCCCAGAGGTTGAATCCTAATATTTGGGGTTACCACAAAGCATCATCCTCAGGACAAGCTTTGCATATGAGGTATCTCATAATCTAATGAGCAAATTCTGTACTATTGCTGCTCTCAGTATTCTCCTCAACAACTCTCTTTCACTACTCAGCCATAATCCAAGGCAAGCCAAGTTCCTCTCCATACAGAATGGTCCATATTAAATCAGGATAAATATGACAGAAATGTTTTCCTATTTACTTTTTCCTGTTTATTTTTACAACATATATCTCCAAATAGCTGATAGAAGTCAGCCAGTGAGTATTTCTAGACTTGAAACCAAAACGACTAAAACTGAGGGAGGTGGCAACCGCTGTCAGCCAGTCTACTGTGTAAATACTGACACACACTTGCATCAGCAGAACACACACTTATACCCACAAACCCACAGCCTCACTGGAGGGAGGCCAAATGCTGCTGAATGTTAGCAGCGTGCATACCAGAGGGGGACATAATAGCAAGAAACAGTTAAAGGATAAGTCTTGTGATATTCTATTTTTCTCTCATTGTCAACAGATCCACGTGCAGCCCAAAACCAACAATAAATGTATCCTACTAACTAAGTATTGTGTGTGTATCAAGGCCTGATGTATCTTATTCCTCTGTGCCATAGAGCTCCACTGGTGTCCAAGAACTATTTCAGACACATCAACGAGCCACACTGTTGCACTGGGTGAATTTGACTCAATCCCACACACCCCATCCTGCTGCCCCAAATACTCACCAGAATGCCAAATTTGTATTAATCAACTGCTGAAAATAGCCCCCAACAACATCTATTTCCTCCTGTTACAGTAACATTTGTTATTTGTTGCTTAGTGAACATTTAGGGGAAGATTTAGATGGCTGACAAGTGAAAGCTGGCATGACTCGTAATGTGATGTTTTGTTAATTTTACAACCGCAGCAGTCCATGCTAATGTTATGTTAATGTTACCTTGCCGTTTTTATAAATTAGCTCATTTGTCCATTTGTCTGTCTTGACAAAAATTGTAGGGTACATTCTTCATAGTTTTCTTTTTCAAAGCTTTCTTTTAATTTCGTTTTAGTCTTTCAGTTTTAAGCTTTAGTTTTATTTGTTTTATTTAATGAAATCAACACTGTTTCTGTAGGAACCAATGGGCTTTAGGAGTGTTCCAGACAGGGTTGTTGCTAACACATTGTTGGTTTTGGTCTTTTCATGGCATTTGTTTAGAATAAGAAAAATATAGAATAACACCTGCCTTATCCTTTAACGGTATACTGTAGGAATATCCAAAAAATAGAAAGTGCAGGCCCATCATTTGTCTTCAGACCAGCTTCTGTTCTCTGTGCTGCTGTCACCCGTTATTCTGTCAATGTGCTGTAGGTAAACAAGCCTTAAACAAGTCATTGTTGCTGGACAAAAGGGTGAAAAGCTGACAGCCTGCTGGGACAATGGTGACATTGTTCAAAGCTCTGGGTGAAGGAGCGGGGGGCTGTGCTGCATAGCTGCAGGGTACCACTCACCTTGGGTGGTTTGAAGGGGTAGTCCGGTGTGAAGGCGATGTCCAGGAAAAACACTCCTCCCTCGTATACAGAGCCTGGAGGGCCCAGGATGGTCGACCTCCACTCATAGATGTTGTCTCCTTTAGGACCGGCACTGTATTTATGAAAATAAAGAACAGAAAGAAAGAAAGGGGAGAAATTGAATCTACCAGCAGCCGTTTAGAGAGGAAAAGACGCTCTAATCGTGTAACTCAATTCTCTCTGCAACAGCAAGGGAGTGAATAAATAAAGTGTGTGATTATCAGCCGTTAAATCAGCCACACAAAGCTGCCTTTTAAAGTTCTTATCCATTAGAAGATTAGGCCACATTGCCACAGTGTATATAACACAAAGACTGCATCTGTAAGCCAGGAGAAATGATGAGTATGATCAATGTCATGTGGATGACTGATCTGTCTGGGATGTGCAGGCAAGCGTGAAACACACACCGACCAACCTACACACGCACACGCACACACACACACACACACACACAGAAACAGGAAGGTGTTGAGCAGCCGCGGCAGCGGCTGTTTCCTCACTGTTCATCAGCGCTTCACCATTGTGCAGCTGGCTGCTGCCGAGCTCCATTGTTGCCTTGATTTTCGCCACACACACACCCACACCCACACAAACACACACACACACANAGAGAGAGAGAGAGAGAGAGAGAGAGAGAGAGAGAGAGCAGGAGAGCGAGCAAGCATGTGAGGCACATAAATGTAAGATGAGAGCGTGAGTGGAGTTGTTCATGTGAAACAGCAGCTTGTTGTAAAGCATCGGGCCTCTGCAGACCTATTTCTTGTCAGCGTGTGTTTGGACACAGAGAGGAATTATGGGAACGGGCTGGGGAAAGGATGCCGACATGTTCTCCTGGATGGATAAAAATAGTCCGGAGAGCAATAGAGTAGTGTGCTGGGACCGATGAGGGACAAGAAGGCCAATAAATCGCTCTGCTCAGCATGAGGCGATGCCCTGATGTGACTCGTTGGAGAAATCTATGTTTGTGTGTCAAATAGTTTTTTAAATGCCGATGGTTGTAGAGCAGCGCTGCCAGATTTCGTTAAACCACAATATGGTGCAGCTACTGATCTTTTATTACTATAACAGCTCTATTCACTAAGGCACTGAACCTGAATTCAAACATGCACATGTTCATTAAAGAAGCCAAACTTCGACCCACAGCTTCAAAGCATCTACAGACCCATCTTTAAACTGCCCTTTGTGTCCAAAATCTTGGAAAAAGTGGTTCCAAAGCAGCTCCATGAAGTCTGCTATCGAACAATACATTTGTAAAATTTGAGTCTGGCTTCTGACAATTATCATACTACTGAGACTGCTGAGACTGACACTGTAGACCATAATATACTAATTGACAGGCTGAAACGGTGTCAGTGGTTCTGCCTTCCAATGGTGTGTCTTCAATCAATCCGGAGGCTTTCTGTCACAGTTCTAAATTATAAAAAAACTCTCCTGTTCACCAAGTGTCTTGTGGTGTTCCCCAAGGCTCCATACTTGGTCCTATACTGTTTTCTATTTATAAGTTACCCTCGAGTAACATCTTCAGCCTGTTACAACATTGTCTACCATTTTATACAGACGATACCCAGTTGTGCCTTTCTTTCAATCCTAACAACTGGGATTTGAGACTATGACTGTCTTTGAGATATTAAGAGATGGATGAACCAAAACCTATTCTGGCTGAGTGTTGGCAAAACTGAGATATTAATAATTGCTCCTGTTGTCTAAATAGTTAAAGAGTAACTTCACTGTCGAAAAGCTTAAAAGTAACCTGTAACATGGCTTGTTGGACCAGTCTAGCCTGGTTAAACAAGCATGAACTGATGAAGCCTCTTGGATGAGAGGTGAAACGTCTTCACAGACAAAACCAAAAATCCAGTTGCGTTCGATTCAATTTTCCTTGAGATAACTATGACCTGGATGAATGAGAATATTCACAGGCTAACCTGTAACATGCTTTTGCAATCGTGGCCCCTAAACTTTGGAACAGCTTAACATATCATGTTAGAATGGTGGATTCTGTTATCATTCTGATATCTTTAAACTTACTTCTACAGTCTGGCCTTTTTGTCATAAACTCTATTTAATGCCCCATCATATTTTGCATGTATCCTATTTTCTATTTTCATGTGCTTCATGTGTTCTACTTATCTTATTATCGTTTGATTACGGTTATATCTTCACCGTGTGTATACCTATCAGCATTCCTGTTTTATTTGTTCGTTACACACTTTGTAAACATCTTGAACAGTGCTATTTGAATAAAGAGTATTATTATTATCATTATTATAATAAATGGTTTCAGAGGAGGGTTTAAGTGTTTTACAATGGTCCAACTGCTCTTTTGAAGGCTTTTCTACACAGAGCAGAATAAAACTCTGTGCGAAACATGCAGCTTTTATCAAAATGATTATTGCTTTTATAATTCCTTCTATTATTGTTAATGTACCCTATGAGACAACACACCAAGTCAGGTTGGTTACACGAGCCTGGTTTATTTTAATGAATATCAACACTTAAGAGCAACTTTTGGTAAGCTCAATCCACAAACTACCAGTGTCGGCCTTGAAAAACCCGTTATTAGTCAAATCCTTTTGCAAGGTAGACGTTTAAAATTGCTCTCTGGGATCTTAAAGTTGGCCAACCACTGATTCTTCTCTCCACTGAGTTCCCACAGTTCAGTCTGCAGCATCTGGAAATGTTTAGAGGTCTGCCAGCACCACTCTCTTTTTTCTGTTCTTACAGCCTGGTGCAACCCGCTCTGACAGGAGGACAGATTTGGGATCCAGTGGAGAAAGGATCTATATTTTTACCACCTGCCTAGGCCTGTCAGAATGATGGAGGACACAGATCTCCAAGATTAACCTCAGGGTATGTGCTGTTATTTATCCAAGGCAACTTGACTGTCTTTATGTTCAATAGCGGGGAGTTATCTTTTAGAATCTGGGATCTGCTTCAAATATACCAAAACTCAAGCTGGAGGAAAAAGAGAGCTGTTCATAATGAAGGCTGAATGACGATGATGGACCCGCTATTTCCCACGGTGTCCATTTCCACACTGTAAGCCATTAATAATGAGCCTGGAGCACAAAGAGCACCCCGCTAGAGGAGCACTATAATTAAGACGAGGCTGCTTCTGTATCCTTTAGCTCCCTTGGAACTGAGAATTTATATAGCTTGGAAGTGACCAATGGAAAATAAAATGTTGAGGCCACAATTGAACACATCAAGAGGAAAGGTAGCTTGTCCTTTCTGCACTGATTTGTTTATTCATTAAGGAAGGCTGTTTTGTAAAAAAAAAAAAAAGATATAATCTGTGAACTTTTCCTAAATAGCCAGCAGCATGCTGTGCTCCACCCTATCACACACCAAGAAGGAAACATTGATATTGTGCTTACAGTTAGTAGTCAGATGCATCTCTGGCTGGATTGAAATCAGTTTGCTATTTCATGTAAAATGCTAATTAGTTTCCTGAGAACTATCCGCACATTCCCATGTCTGCTTTGGTTTAGTTTGTCCACCAGAGAGCACTGACAAGTTTATTTTCCATCTGTATAATGTCCTACTCAGTACATTACTTGTCTCTTTTACATTATGCTTTTATGTTTCAAAAAAAGAATATTGGCTGATGAACTGGTATCTGATTCTTTAATCAGATTTGTTTTTAAATGATATCGGTATCAGGCTTAAAAATGAAAATGGTTCAAACTTTTATTTACACACGAATGTCATCTGTCTGAAGGCCACACCAACATCCAAAACAATAAAAATCTGTTTTTTGTATAGATCAGTTTGTGGGGCATATTTAATCAGCACAAATATTTTGCATCAACTTCAACTAAATTTGACTTTACTTTGACATATAAATTTTCACCCATGACTATTAGCAAATCGTTCCCAGCAGGCTAGTGTGTTAGCAAAGATGTGAAGAGGAAGTTTGCGTTGCCACTTTCTAGCGTGACTGGGCCTTTAGACAATATCCTAAAGTGGTTTAAGCAATAAGATTTTAATCTGTTGGTAATTCAGCTTAGTTGCATTTACACCTGCCTTTGGATAACCCCAGTCCAGAAAAAAATTAAATGCATGAAATGCATGAAATGCAGGTGCTAAACAATACATAATAATGACATGTTTTTGTAGTCCAACATGGACATAAGCTCCACTCAAGAATCTGCATATTTCCAGGACGAACTACCGGTTTATAATACTTACTGTAAACTGCACAGTATTAATATAAATATAAAGCACCTTCTACAGCAGAACCATGTGCAACTGACAGCTGAGATATCTACAGGTTTGATTTATCTCACAGAAGAAGGTATGAAATGTTTTAGGCTATTGAGAACCACAGACCTTATTTTCTGCATAAACTGAAAAGGGTTTGTTTTCTGATGCTTTTTCAGGAAAAAAAAAATCAAATTCAATAAATTCAATAAAAAACAAACTGTAATTTCCTCTTTCTTTTAACCTTTAACTAAAATAAAAACTAAGGTTTTAACCTTAGTTAAAAGTAAAATGTTATCATTGACACATTCAGACTAATGGACTATATAGTTTTATAAATTCAGACTGCATGGATGTTATGGCCTTTTTAAAGGATTTGTATCATTTAATACTCTGGAATTGGGACTTTAACTGCTTATGGCCGCACATTTTTATCAGAAAGCTCTTCCAGGAACTCTCAAGTATAGGTCTTATATATATATATATATATATATATATATACTGTATATTGTACAACTTTTGAAATTCAATATTATCTTACTCTCACTATTGACCGCTGCGCCATCCAACACCTTTGTAACACTGCTTGGATCACCGACTCCACCCTCTCATCTTTCACCCATTTCTCCCTCCTACCTCTTTTGTAGCTCTTCCTGAAAACTATTTTTACTCAGGCAAACACACACACACACACACACACACACACACACGGCAACATAAAATACAGGAACTTTCACTGGTGGCTACAGAGGTTTGAGACTGCTGCGTTTCCTTGCCCAGGGCCACAGGGAAGAGCTCAGCTAACAGAAAAACTCAGAGCTGTTGTGCAGTCTAGCTTCAGCACAGAAATGCTGAATATGACTAATGTTTGAACTGAGTGGGTGTTTGTCAGTTGTGGCTGAGATAGTAGCCATAATCTCCTGTGACAGCTTGTTAGGATATCACAGAGAAACAGCAGAATACTAAGTCACCTAGGGTTGTGAATATGTCACATTGCCTTTTTAAACCTTTATTTAGAAAGGAAAAGTCTTGCTCTTTCACAGCAACTCCCTGCTGCACATTCAGACACATTCAGACAGACACAATCACAGCCTTGTACTGCTGCAGCAGCAGCTGGGGGCTCAATGTCCCACTCAAGGGCAGCTCTACAGTGGTTGTTCAGGGAGCAGAGAGCGTAACTCATTCGCATTTCCAGCCAGTTTGGGGATTTGAAATATTAACGTTCTCTAACCTTGAAGCTCTGCTGATTCCAGATTATTGACTAAGTGATGATTACACAAAAGCTCGTATGTATGTTTAAGGGATGATGCATACTTTCTTGAAAATAGCTGATGAAGACAAAACACCTTTTTGTATTTTTTGATAAAAGGCATATTACCATGCAAACCATGGTTTTTGTTGGAATCTCTGGGAAACTTTCTAACTTCAAAGTGAGAAGATGAAGTCCTTCAATTTTAGATACTCATCAAATTATATTTTCTGGTTATTTTATGGCCTTCAGAAGCAGGGATGATAAACACTATATTCATTTTACCACCCTTACATCAACCACTGTTAGGAGAGACACAACTCAAGACATTTGCGACCTGCACAACGACAGTCACATCATACTTTCAACTTCAAAATTTCACATTAAAATTACAATGAACAATGTAATTTCCTGGCAATTAATAATTTATAATAAATCCACATGCTGACTGGCTGTTTCGGAGTTTCTAAAAAACCCTAAGAGGTGAAGAAAGGATAGGCAACATCTTGAAGCAGAGAACCTCTCAGCTGTAGTTTTACTTTTTGGTTCCAAGTTCTAAAAAAAGCCTTTGACTTTCTGAATCATACATTTATGCTCAAAAGGCATATCAGGTGAATCCCCCTGGCTCAGGTTCATTCCAGAGGTTTAGTTTCCCCATGTAGCACTGAGCACATCATCAAAGCCTGCAACACAACACATGACTCCAACCATCCCGCAGAACCCTTCATCTCTTTCTCTGCTCTACAAAGTAGTCTACAACAGGGACGGTGTTTGGTGATTAGGTCCGCATGGGTATCAAAACTCAAGACTTCAAAAAAAGCCCAGTCTGTAGCATTGAGTAATGAAAACTGTGGAACTGAAAGTCAGCATAGAATACCATACCAGCATAGAATAGTTTGTTTATCTCGTGCATGCACACGTGCGGGAGATGTGTAACACGCCAAGATATGCAGAAATGTGCCAACAAAGGCAGGGCAGAAGAAGAAGACTGCAAACATGTCAACATGGATATAAACAACAAAATATTGGATTTTAAATACTTAAAAATCGGCTTTGTAAATATTTTATAAGGAAAATGATTCACAGTAAATGAACTGCATTTATATAATGCTTTTCTACCTTAACGGACAAAGCACTTTACAATTTTTGCCTCTCACTTACTCACTCACTCACTCATTCACACACCAATGGCGGCAGAGCTGCCATGCAAGGCACTGGCCTGCCCATTGGGAGCAATCAGTGTCTTGCCCAAGGGCGCTTCGACATGTGGACAAGAGGAGCTGGGGCTCCAACGCGATTTATGGATGACGGGCTCTACCTCCTGAGCCACAGCCACCCCAGAAAGGAAATGTGTTCAGCACATTTCGTAGAGCTCAATGATACACACAATGTGTTTTGTTGGGTAACACTGAATGTAAACAGAAGTTATGTTTGTTTACAAGAAAACTCCACAGGGCAGCTTTTCAACTTGCTGGTGACGCTAGATGAAAAGTAAGTCTGAAGTCAATAGGATTCATTCTCTAGGGGTCACAAATGTAGGTACCAAACTGCATATTTGAGTGTGGACCAAAGACCAAACATTCAGCTTTTGGGAACCAACAATGTGCCAATCTATCTGCAACACCAGCAGCAGATGTCCACTCAGCTGTTGTGTCAGGCGATCATCAAAGTCATTAGGATTCATCCTCTGGGGAACATCAATGTCTGTTTTGACCAAAATGGTGGACCGATCAACAGACGGACATTATCATCCCTAAAAATATGACATTGGGTGTTCTGAAAAATGATTTATCTAACATGATCTCACCGAATATTCCTACTGCTGTGTAAGACTGCTGTGCTGCATGAATTAGCACTTTCAGTTCAGTCACGAATTTCAATCAGTTGGCAGTCACGCAGTTTGCACATTGTGACAGTTCATGAAAGAGCTTTAAATATTTCACTGATTCCTTCGAAACTTAGAGGTCTGTTTTATGTTAATCAATCAAATGTACCTAAATCTCACTTTTTCTTGGTGCAAAATTCAAGGATGACATTGAGTCGAGTACAATCACTGCTGCACAAAAAGAGAGTGAGAGAAAATGAGGGAGAAAGAATGAAAGTAGCCTTGCCAGCTCTACTTTGGGACAGACCTCTGGCACGGACTCCAGCTCTTTGAAGCCACAATAACAAACACTCTTTTAAAATCTGTGCCATGTCGAGACCAGCATAACCACATTCCACTGCCACTCACACATGTACGGTGATGCTTGCGGTGAGGACGGGGGCAGAACAGACAGGGCAGTTTGTAGTTTAAACAGAGCATTCAAACACACAGGAACTAAAGACAGACTGATGAGCAAGTGTACTCGGCTTCATCATCACCCTTTTCCTCTCATCAGCCTCACTCTACTAAGGCTTCAGGACTGAAGAGCATACATTTGGAACAGGATGATGAAGGGCATCGATCGCTCATCATCTTCAAAGATGTCTCTCAAGACACACTGTGCCGTCTCCTAATCTTCGTCTCTAGTCTGTGAACACTTTGGCAAAAAATGGTTTGTTATTGAGAATTTGAAAGTGATCAGCCGATTTAATGGCAGTAGTTTGGTGTTATCAATAGTAGGCAATGATCAAAAATCAGATCTGGTCCCATCAGTCATGTCCACCTGTTATAAGATGGGTACAATCTAGTTTGAATTACTGCAAACTTCATGTACAACTAATCAACTCTACACTGGTTGGCTTTGGGAAGACTTCAAAATGAACTGATTCTGAAAAGACTTACTCCAATCAACATTATAATCATCATCCTGGTTTCAAATGATCTACAGTAACTGCTGTTCCACGGGCATTTTCAGCCTTACACATATCAATTTTTTGGAAAACATGTTTTTTAGAAAGTGTGTTTAGCCAGACTAGCAGCACGGATCTAGGGATGGCAATGCCAGTCAGTTGGTCCACCACTTTGGGATGGCAATGCCTGGTCAACCACTTTGCTCCAAACTCAAACATGGATTGGTATGAGAGAGAGAGAGAATGCATCATGATGACTGTCTGAACTGTCGTCTAGCACCACCAGGTTGACATTTTTGGATTTGTGTGAAAATGTCTTGACAAGTATTTGATGGATAGCCATGAAATATGGCACAAATGGATTGGCACAAAATTTCTTAGAGACATTCATGTGACATTCAAGTGGTTGAATCCTAATAACTTTGGTGATGCCCTGACATTTAGCGCCAACAACAGGTCAACATTTCAACCTGTCCAGTATTTTGTTTATGACCAAATACCTGCAAAGCTAATGACATTCCCATCAGCCTCAGCTTTACTTTGTGTTTAGTGCTAATTAGCAAATGTTAGCATGCAACTATGGAAAAAACTAGGATGGTAAACACAGTAAACATTATACCTGCTGAACATCAGCATGTTAGCATTTAGCTCACAGCACTGCTGTGCCTCAGTACAGTCTGGTACTGGGTGTAGACTCTTTGTCCAGAAGAGCTCCAGAAAAAACTGCAAGTGGACCTTGTGTTATGATTATTTTCTCAAATGTTTCTATTGATAATTACATCTGACTCACAAAAAAAGTCTTTGTAAAAACAAACATCCAGTTGCCATCTTCATCTGGGGTCAAGGAAGTTAGTGACTAAAGACAAGTGTTTGAGGATTATGGAAATGTTTTTATTTGGAAAAATAACAAATAAAACTGTGATTTCCATAAGAGGTGCAAACTGTGGCTAGAAATTTGTCCACTTGAAACTAACTGTTGGCACAAAAACACGAGCTATAAGCTGCTTTCCTCCAAAAATCAGTTGTTCTCTTCAAAGACCTTTAACTATGGAGGCCTGTAGATCTGTGACTTGTGCACGCAAGTTATTATCTTATGTCCACAAGATCCATAACTTGTGTGCACAAGATATTAAACTGCATGCCATAAATATTACCTTTCTGGACTGGGTTCCCTACACAACAGTCAAACCCATACTGCCGGAAAGGATTTCCAAAGGTCATGCAGGCATGTTAAGTACAACAAACCAGTGATTTCTATTAATGATTACTTCTAATTGTTTGGAATTTTTGGCATGAAAACAGCTAAAACATCACCTATAAGCAGCTCCACAAAGCTTACAAACCTACAGTAGTCAAAGCCTTGATAAAACAGCTGGAGTTTCAACAGTTACACTTGATCTCAGCTTAGAAGAGCAGTCTATTGAATAAGCAGCGGCTCTGTGACCTCTGCGCTCAAAGTGGCATCATTTATCATTTTCCCCTGTGGGCGTATCAATGATTGCGTTGCTAATCAATTCAGCTAATGAGGCTGAGTGACAGAGAGGAGCCCCGACTGTCCATCTCTGTCAACTCACATACACTAACAGTTTTAAAGCTGAGGCGTTGTGAGGGATTTCGGGATGGGAGAAACATCTGCAAAACCTTTTCATGGAATGGTTATGTCATCATTCTAGTTGGTGGTGGACTGTGACAAGGAATTGCTTCAGCTTTTGCTTTACTATGTCATTTTTTTCATTAGCTGCATAAGATGAAAGTTAAGTCTCAAGATCATTGCAATTTCACTGCAAGCTTCCTTTGTTCGTAGCCCAATAAAGCACCACTCGCCTTTTGCTTTTTATTGTTTTTATTTGGATAAAGTGATATGTTGCTTGATATTGGAAATACCAGGGCCATGAGCCATGGGCCCTACAAGAGCCCCTCCACAGTTATGCTCCCCCAACCCATTCTACCCTGCAATACTACCCTGCCCTAGGTTTGCTGTGCGTCAATTAGTTTGTGATCATTTGATTAATCCCTAGAACATCCAGTTTGCTACTTTTGTTTTCCCTTTAGTAGCTTTAATTTTGTTGAGATCATTTTATTCTTCACCGTCTCGCAGTGTAACATCTATATTCTCTATTTGCTTGTTCCAGCTCCTCACTGAAGCTATATGATGTTTACATTGAGTGAAATATATCAAACTCATGACTCCATGTTGTATGGCTGCACCATTCCAGGAAATATCATGCACATTTCAGGATTATAGGTGGTATCTTTGGAAACTTTGGGGTAGAATTTTAACTGACTATAGTGGAGCATTTCGTAGCTTAAGAGTCATACATTTTTCTCAGGAGTTGGTGGAGACCAAACCAGAGCTAAAAAGAGCCCGAACATTGGACATAATTCCCAAAGAATGCTAATGTTTCCCCCCAAAAATCCATTAATGCAGGTTTAAGGAAATGCACAATGTAAGCATAATATTAACTGAAATATTTAAGGTATTGAACACATTTGACAGAGTTTCAAGACTGATAAAAAGTGCAAGAGCCACCTTAGGGTCCTTGCGATTTCAGTTTTCAACTGTTTATTTATATAGCCCAAAATCACCATTTTGCCTCAAAGTGCTTTACAATCTGTACAACATACAGCACCTTCTATACTATAATAATTATAACTGCTATATTTATGGTGCTGTAAAAATATCAAAGATTCATAATAAAAGCCCCTTAGTAGTAGTTTTTTTGTTTATTTGTTTTACCAGAACTTAATTTAAAGAAAAAAGTCTCTTTGTTTCTTCAAGGTCTTCCATTGTCAAGTGTCTAAACAAGAACTTCCAAAGAACCTTTGTTCTTCTGGGTGTGAAAAGAAATCTAACAGAGCTCTCAGTATGTGTGCTTACAGGGTCTTCGATGCCTTTTGCACCTCAACATCTAGCCCTCCAACAGACTGTTGTTATTGTAGAAGCACCTCATCCCTGTTTCTACGCTCAAGGGCACTGCGCAAATGTCAGTGACTCACCGGGGAGTGTACAGAGAGGCCACATTGCACAAATCTATTACAAACAGATAAATAAAGAAATATGGCTCACAGACAGAAAGCCAGTCAGGAGGAAGTCAGAGTCACTGACAGGAAGCAGGGAATGTAGACATTTAGACATTGGTCAGCTGTGACAGGAGTCATTTGTTTGAACCATAGTGTATATTCCTTTAGTAGGTGTGTTTGACCATTCCTTTTGAACCCTAAAGTCACCCAACACAGGTTTTGATCCTATTTCAAGTAAGCAAACCAGGATTACCTCTAAGAAGTGTCAATTAAACCAAATACAAAAATGTTTTCAACTGTAAAAAGTAGAGAAAAAAGTAATTCTCAAATAAAAAAAATCTCATTTGCTGTTCAGACAAACCTCACAGTAAGAGTAAGGAAATTCTACAAAATAATCCCAGTTGATAATAATCCCCCCCCTTGCAAACTCATAGCTTTACCCTCTAACAGTGGACTGGTTATATTGTGATCACATAGCACCCTTTGACAAGCAGGGCACAGATGATTCATAAAGATGGATATATTCATGTACGGTGAGATTCAAAAAGACAAGCCAGCAGGACGTTGTCAGCCTCGGCTCCTGTTTGCTGCAGTAAAAGACAGGACCAAAGAGGAGAGGACAGCAGAGGATGAAACCCAACTGGCAGCATTACCATCTACTTACATTCCAGCCTGGATGGCAAATCCCCTCTTCCATTCCAGATTACAAACTAACTGGATTAAAACCTGACGAATGATACAGTGCTGCACCGACTCAAATACATTCCCAATACACACGTCAAGGACCTTCAATGGCTTAAAAAACACATTCGATTCGAAACAATCTCTCTCGAAGGTCCATTAATAGATGTCCTGGAGTTTGCCCAGAATCATGGAATTGTAGATGTTCAAATTTCAGTTTTTCTGAGGACTTTCATGACCTTGGACACGATCCTGTGATACAATTTTGGGCAACTGACCAGACACAGTGTAATACACCTTAACAGATGCTTTTATTCTTTTCAACTACAAAGCGCTTACTCAGTAACTCAAGGCTCTAAGAATATTTGCCAAATCTCATTAAGGAAAACTCAGCAGGACACAGGTATTGACTGACAACCGTCAATTAGCTATAGCAGGTATTATTAGGCCATATATCTCTGGAGTGGAGGCTGTTCCTTGCGGGTTAGCAGGATTTCAAAGTCTCATTAGCAAACACTAACCAGCATCATCACGTCAGTTCTTTTAATGAAGTGTAGGCTCAAGGTCTCTGGGAATGATTCATTGTAAAAGGCTCCAGAAATTGGTGAAATGCTTAAATCCCCTTGAGATAAAAGCTCTTTTGATTCCTTTGTTGCTTTAGCTAAAAGGACTAAGTGTTGGCTTGCGCAGGCCTTTGTCCTTCTTCACTTGCTTCAGCTTTATACTCACAATGCACAAGTTCGCTGGGAGCAGAGGTGACAAGAGCAGACGACAGAAGGGCTGATTGGAGGAAGGTCGACCCTGGTGCAACTCCAACACCCTCTAACCTTTGAATCAGCACTAAACCGACCGCACTTCCCCATTGTCTTGAAAATGTTGCCTAGCAACATTACATCCCTGCAGCGTGCATGTGTGTACGTGTTGGTTTTGTGCTGCAAAAGGAATTTCCATGGAAACAACAACAGCAGTACAAGCAGACACAACAGCGCCGCTTGACTCACCTGAAAACTGTTTGGCAAATGGGTAAGACATAAAGGCCAATAAAGGAATGAATTGTCTCACATATTAATCTTTGCTCATGGCTCATAATCTCCAAATAGGTCCTTCAGGGACAAATCAACAAACATTAAGCTATTAAATTAGCCAACAAGATCATATGAAAGGAATCAAGACACAGATTACTTCCTAAATGTTAGTGACAGCTCAAGGGCAGGCATCGAATTGAATACACTCCCTGCACGCTTGTTCTAATGATGCCTAAACTAAGAAGTGAGATTTGCATCAATATGGAGCAGTTGGAAATGAATTAGGCCATTCAGGCTTTGTGCATGATTTGCTTTGATGGCGGGCCCTGACAGTGCAGTCATGGGAGAAGCTCATCATCCACAACTCAGTTACCTCATGTCTTATCTTTATGAAACACACTGACATCCTGATGGCTCTTTCACAGAGGATGTAGTTTGTTCAGTGCTTACTTGGTACAGCACGACACTTGACTAGAGGCTTATGGAGGTTAAAGTAAAGAATAAGATGAGATGTCAAGGGGAAAAGGTCATTAGCTTCTTTTATACCACTGCCACAGAAAATACCTGTTTCTGATAGGCTGGCTGAAGTGTCCTTTCAAAACCCCATATCAGAACACTTCAAAAACAGTTCCAGTCAATTGCTTAACCACTGCTTTAAATTAGTGGACAAGGTAAGAGCTGGGTTTCAAACACTGATATTTTCTTAGTGTTGACCAAAATGTGTCCGTAGCATTGAGTATCGAGAACTGTCAAGTACTGAAAGCTAGCATCAAATGTTCAGACTTGTTGACCAATTATTTGATTTTCTTGTTTTTGTACGGCTGTTAGTGTTTAGACGTTGTTCCTCATTTGAGAAGTTTGTCTCTTTTTTTGTTAAATCCAGTATTTTATTGAAAAACATGTTCATATGTTTTGTTCAAAGTAAGGTACTGAAAAAAGTATTGTTCTGTAAATGTACCAAAGCTCAGCCCAGCAGCACAACACCACCACTAACTATGACCTCAAGGCTAAAACGTATAATTGAATTTAACACTTCAACAACTGAACATTACAGGCATAAAAGTAGATTTCATGTTGGATTGCATTAGAGTGTACAAGTGAACCTAATAAAGTGGACACTGAGTGAGTGTAAATATGCTGCCACGTGTGTTGCCTGTGGCAGCATAAAGTGCACTATAATTGCTGTCATTGTTTTCATAACAATATACAGGAGCAACAAAGTGCAGCCATACTGCTGACTCTGAGGAAGGAGAGGGATTCTCCGGCTCCATGTCTTCATTTTCTGCTAGTCATTTCGTTAGCTTGGGTATTTGCTTTAGCTCCAAGCCCTCCCTCTCTGCTCTCAGCCTATATGTGTATCCAGCCTTGCTCTAACACACTCTTCTGTAGACACACAGATGGGTTTTTCCTCTTCCAATAAATCAGCTGGAAATGGGAGAGGGGAAAAAATGTAGTCCTGCTTTTCAATACGGTAAATGTACTCAGATTTTCTATTTTCAATCTTAAATCGGACTTGTTACTGCGAAATGAGAATCACTGATCATTGATTGCTGGTAGTTGTGTACGCTGACAGTTAACAACATACTGTAGAAAGTAATGTTTTTTAACACTATTTCTTACATGTTAGGACTAGCCCTTTTCTTTTTCTACTGAAGCTGTCAATAGTTTTTTCAGTCAGAGCTGGGTATCGAACTTTTTGGGTACTGAGAGAAATGACCAGCTCCGAGTAGCATATACTGTCATGTACTGAAAGCTGGCATTGAACTTGGTCAGATTCTTAGTCTTGTTTATTCACTCTGACTAAATATTTCCTGATTTTCATTTAGCTAATTTTAGACTGTATTTTATTTTTAGGTAAAAGTTCTCACCCTACTGCATTGTGTTCAGACAACATTAAATTCTGGATTGAGATGTTTGGCTAATTTTGTTTAATAGATAAATGTTTGTTAAAATAATTGTTATATATATGAGACCCGAGTTTCAGTAACGATAATAAAGTAATATTCATAAATATTCATAAAATAATCTTCATTGAGCTTGAAAGTTCATTCTTGATCTTGGAAACAGTCGTTTTGGCAAAAATTGTAACTCACTTAGTAACTTTTTTCTGAAGCTTTCAAACACATCAACACATTACTGTAATCAGTGGATGGAGTTTGCTCTGTTGCTCAATGATTAAGGTCATGAGATGTGGTTAAGTGGATCTTGAGTCAAGATTAATTTATGAAACAAAAGATACTTTTTTCAAAAACCTTACATCGAGGAACATGTTTTTCTACAAGACCTTTTTTTCTTTTAACGAAAGAAGCCAAACGCCTCAGATGTCATCTAAACACAAGCAGCTGTACAAGAACTTAGCCTGAATAAAAAAAAAGGGCTTTTATTTAAATTAGGAACTATTGATCAAAAATAAGTAAACAAGATGTTTACTTGGTGCTACGGACACATTTCAGTTAGTACCAAAAAAAGAAAGGAAGTAAGGAAAAAGTAAGCTTTGCTTACAAAATGACATCACTGTGTTAACTTCAAGAATGACTTCCTTGTGTTTTCTTGATAACTAGCGGGCATATGTCTCCTATGCGGCCTGTTAGGCTGCATCCACAGTGATAATTTAAGCAAATGATAAGGTTGGATGTGAGTCATTTCTCCCTCATCTTCACACACACTCAGCCACTAAAGGGAGGCAAACGTGTTTATGATAACCTTTACCGTCGCTGAAGCCATTAATGGCTCCCATTACAGTGCAGAAATGGCAATTCATTAACCCTCCTCCACCGGCTGCGAGGAACTACAGCCAATAAAAAAAAGCACAGAGAGCGAGAGAGAAATGAGAAAATAGAGAAGAGGGGGAACAAAGAACAAAAAGAAGAGAACGGAGTTGGGCTTGGTGATATTTTGCTTGGTGCAGACCCAACACGTCATCACCAATATGTGGATGACTCAGGGTGGGAAAGTGTGCACACCAAAAAATGACAGCACTTAATTAAATCCTTTGCTAAATCACAGCTCATCATCATCATATTTTGAGCACCTTTCTATAATAAAATGATGCAAGATACAATTACATTCTCATAATTCATGACCTAAAACCTTTTCTTCTCAAAGAGCAAATTGGATTACAATCTATTTCCATCCTGACTGATAACCTTTGGTTCAGAGTGAATTCTGTTCTATATACCAGCTGTCTGTAAGGACATCAGTTGACTGAAACACAGAGATCAATGGGACTGAATCTTTCTCTCTGAATGGCTAGTCATCTCTGTGACAGTGTACACCAATCTGATAGAGTCACTGCGCTGAGAGATGAAAAGAGGCTGGAAATTGGAGTAGGTTTTCACATGTGTCCTTGGCCTTGGACTTCAAGAAAAAGCAGCAGATAAATGGTGCAGATGCAAAAAGGGCTTTCACATCGCTTTTGAAGACATTTGCCAGACATTCTCAGAGTGTTGCATATTTGGTCCTTCTTTGTGGCTTAGGAGAAAAAACTTGTAATCAATTTTCCTAACGTAGTAAGTTACTCTCCTCTCTGCCAATATTTAGCTCCAGGTGTATCCTAATCTAACAGCCAGGAGATGGAGGTTAGGCAGCGACAAACATGCACTGTCTGTGAGAGGAGAGATGTTTTGAGAACACTTCATAACAATGAGCTTATTAAAAGATATGGAAAGATTTTTGTTGTTTGTGTGGGATGCGGCCGCCCCGTCAACATGGAGAACACATGCTATCTCTGCGGACACCGACATCCTGGCAAGATTACACTTTCTGGCAACAAATGCAGCTTTACAACAGTGATGATTTGGGTCTGTCATAACATACTAATTGGCAATAATAAATCAAACTTTGATAGCTCTTACAGCACCTCAGATAAAGTGCTGATTCCTTCATTTCCCTAGTCAGGGGGAAGTTAAGGGAAAACAATAAATCACTTTATTATTTCAAACGACACATGGTGGGGTTGTAATGTTTTAGAGATATTGTTCATATTATTATGAGGCTACAGAGAATATACCATGCCTGGGTGACAATACAGTAATCTTTTTACCCCACCTGTATAGGCACATAGGTTAACAATGAGGGGAGTTGGGGCACCCATGTAGCTTAGGGGTTGAGGCGCTGACTATAAACTGCAACGTTCCCGCTTCAAGCCAGGCTGGAGATCTTCGTGGCATTTCTCTCTACCTTGTTTCACCCATGTAGCTTAGGGCAGAGACCTCTGTGGAATTTCTCCTGTCATCTCTCTACTTTTGACATTTTTAATTCTTCCATGGTCTAAAACTTCAGACTGAAAATATCAGAAAAACTACAACAAATTATAATAGTTTTTGATATAAAACAATGATGTCCAGTAGCTGTCCATTTCTTTGCTGAAAGGTCAGTTCAAGGTCAAGGTCACTTGCCAATAAGGCTAGCCTGTTCCACACTGTCACAGACACTAGCCAGAAACACAGTTTCTCTTTTGCTCTCCCACTCTCTCTCTCCCCCCTCTCCCTTCTCTCACTTATTTTCTAACTCATTAGGGAGGCTTTTATCTGTGTTTGGGAGGATAAATAGAGAGAGGGACATCGCACCTGAACCAACACATGCATTTTTTGGGAATGGGCATGTGAACCTACAAATAGACTGCCTCTTTTAATGGGAGACCATGTGTCCTGATTGCCTTTCTGGAATGCGTACTGACGAGGTGTGAAGAGGGAAATTTTGGTGTCAAGAGTTCCATCCACTCCATCAAATGGATGTGCAATGTGCATTGGCTTTTGAGGGTTTAGGGCTCCAACCATGAACCACAGTGTCCCTGGTTTGAGTCTGGCTGGGGACTTTGTTGCATGTCGTTCCTCAGCTCGCTCTCATTTTTTGTCATCGCTCTACTGTCAACTAAGAATAAACTAGAATGTTAGGGACGTATGAAACACATGGATCCATTATTCATCCATTACTTTCTAGCAGAGCTAATACACCGGCAGGTCACACTAAGTTTTAAGGATTTGACATCCATTACAACAATTCAGGGGAGTTAGTGGTTAGAGAACAAAATCTCATTTTTCATGGACCAGCACTGCTTTGCTTTGAAAAAAGCACGGCATTCTGACTTTTGCTTTCTGATGATGTGCTGTAGCACCATTTGCCCTGTGCAAACTTTTACTGAATCTGGTTCGAATGAAATCTTCAAAAGTATCAAGTTATGAAAGACAGTCCTGAGAGAATTTCAGGTCACTCCTCATGGCCTCAGCTGTGGTCCTCAGAAAATCAGACCGGTGCCAGGGTGATGTTCCTTTCCCAGAAAAACACTCTTATCTAAAAAGCCTCTTTCATCTTTTGTAAAATGTCTTAAGTCGAAGTTCTTTCATCCTTTTCATAAAAAACTGAGGGCATAAAATTCCACACTGGCGAGAGGACAGAGATTTGCAGCTGGTGTTTGTGTGGCTGTGCGTGTGCAGTCGGAAGCGTCTTGTCTTGTTGACAGGGAACAAAATCCAGCAGCAGCATCACAGCGAGTTCTGCGGAGGGGTGAAGCTTCTGTTTAGAATTAATTCAGCACTGCCTCCAGTGCCACCTCCACCTTTCAAGCTCCATGCTACAAGCAATAAACGCTTTCGCTGGAAGTGTTGCGACAGCGCTCGAGGTGAGAGCGCTTACACTTTGAATAATTCCGGAAAAGTCGAGGAGTGACAGGAAACCCACTTAACACAAATGCAGCTTGTTCTTTATCTTCAGACGAAATTAGAGCTGACATTCAAGTGCATTTTTGAGCTGTAGGATGACCTGATACATGAAGTCACTGTCACGGACACTTTTATCCAGTGTATGACCCAATCCAAGCCATGGCTGTTGGCTTGATCACCCAGATGGGGCCAATAAAAGACTCTTTTCCTACCATATAATAATAAAAAATTACATTCTGTTTAATGTCATGACATTAACCATATTTTTGCCCCATAAAGTACAACCTATACCAGTATCTGGTGTGTTAAAGGGTTGGTCCAGTGATTTAGTACCGCACTTCCATAAAGTTGGACGACTTACAGGAGACAGATTTTGTTCAATATCTAAGTAGCAGAGGCTGACATATCCTGACTTTTAGTCAAGCTCCCACAATTCCTAAACTTCCCATAATGCAACTCAATAGCATCTGTTACTGATAGCCCTGCCTGGTAAATGTCCACGTCTTTCTCCATGCCAAAAGTTTGTTTTGGCACACTTTCTGTTAAAAATGTGTAGTCTCAAGCCCAATCTGAGATAACACTGATGCAGTGTTTCCCACAAGTTGAGAATTTGCTTGTGGTGGTGGGTGGTGTGGTGTGTGATGGCGCGGTGTGAGACAGGGCGGCGTGTGACGTCCATTGTTTTGCGTATATAATTAGCACAATAATGCATATTATTATATTATTTAAAATTATACAGTTATGCTTACAATGATATATTGAGGGGGAAAAGTCATGTTTTTTCTCAGGAAGGGGGGTCCGGACCACCCAGTCTCCTGTAATATCCGCCCATAAACCAGTCCAACTACCCTCATAACACCACAAGGCATTCGTTTTTAGGCATCCAATACACAAACTCCTGAGTGTGGTGTTTTTATTATTGAGTTAGGAGTTAACTTATAAAGGCTAAAAACAAGTTGTTTTCTGGTTTTGGTTTCATTTCTATTCCAACTGCCAATTTGAAGACGAAAACAGGAAAAGCACGTGGGTTTCCTTTTTTTTATTTCACGCGAAAAATGGAAAAACAAAATAATAGATTGTATATTTGTTTATCCTGTTATCAAACAAGTTGAACGCAGCTTTGGACAGAGGGTACACAGACCGTCAGATCCATGAAGAGACGGTAAACTGGTTTAAGGATTTAAAATTCACTCAGGGTGGACATGGCGCTCGACCAGAAACATCTCTAAAGGCACAGTAGGGCGCAGATTCTACAGATTATTTTTGTAACTTCTTAGTTTTGATAGTAAATTAGTTATATCACCTTAATACCTGCGTATGGAAAAACAATCGCCTACCAAATGAATCGCTGTGTCACGCACGCCTGGAGTGCACGCCTGACGTGCATCGTCTTGAGAAGGAGGGGGGAGTGGGGAGACCGCTGGTCTGTGTCATTTTCTCAGACTTTAAAACGCTCTCTCCTTGAGACAAACAACCTGATTTTCAAGTGATAAATAGGTGGAGTGTAATGTCCACATGTTCCAGACAAAGGGGGAAGCAAACATGACCAATTGAAATCAAGAACAGGATGGGCTTTGTAATCTCGTTAGGTCGGGCTCAACATGAGGCTGATGCAATATTAACCTTAAACCTGGAATTTCCCCTAAAGTAATGCTAGAAGTAATGTTAGAAAATCAATTTTTAGAAAAGCTATTCTATATCTGCTTGTTCTTACACTTCCATGAAGTTACCATATGATGTTGAGTGACACTTATAGAGGACTCAAAGAGCTTGACAGATCATTAACAAAACAAATCTTTCAAAAATACTTTTGACTGTCTCCATCGGGTCCTTGTCATGGACGAGTGTTCAGACTAATGAAAAGTTTGAACATAGTTCCATGACAACTGAGCAAACTTCATCTGCTGATGAAGGCCATGTGACACAGTCAACAGACCAAGGGGACATTGAGTCAAATTCAAAAACATGATTTTTATGGTAAGAATAGTTGTCTTGAGCATTTTATACAAATCCGGCTGTAGACCAACCTGACATATATGACACAAATTGGATCTTGTCTAGAATTTCAAATAAAGGTCTGTGGGTTTGGCTGCACAGCATGGATTTGTTATAATGGACCACCCAGTGAGTCCACCATGGTTCACAATGTTAAGATGAACTTGGCAGTTAATGCCTCGCAAGAGTGCTTTCACATCTAACCTCTTTGGTGTGCTTCAAATGAACTCTGAAGCATTTGCCGGTTTGATTCGATTCACTTCAGGATGATGTGAAACTGGTGCGGACCAAACATCTGCACCAACCACAGGAATGAGTGATCATAGGTATCTACTTTTAGCATGAATTCAAAACTACTATTACATTTACTGGATCCATGAGCTGAACATAGGAAGCGATCTCCTTAAGCAATCTATAAAGGGGATTTATATAATAATGCAAGATTATTTTGTAACCATGGTAACATATGGGCTTCAACAAAGGGGTGCTGGGACTTTCCCTTATACATCAGAAAACAAAGTTGTGTTGAACTTGTGTCCTACTTCATGTATTTTGGCATTGAACTGAACTCTATTTGTGCAGCTACAGGTGAATGTGAGCATTGAATGAAGTCAAACAATCCGCTGAAGAGTCAAAGACGAAAGTTGACCTGTAGGTGAAAGCGTAAGTTTAAGTGGAAGCTATTAAAGCACTTGAGATTTCATTTGAAGTCTAAGCTCTGAAAGCAGCTGAACTGTCAGTTGAAGAGTAAGAGATGAATGCGGTCCTTTCCTTTGAAGTGGAAGAACTAGAGAGAGTTAAAGTGTCTGCACTGTAAGCAGGTGAACTGTCAGCTGGTATGTAAGCACTGACAGCAGTTAAAATGGCAGTGGAAGTGGAAGATCTGAAAGTAGTCAAACCGTCATTTGAAAAGAAAGATCACGGTCACGTGGCATATAACAGGTGAAAGCAGTTGAACTGTCAAAGTGATGACAGCACTTTAAATGGAAGTTAAAGTGTAAGTAATAAGACAGTTGAATGGTTCTCCTGTTGCTTTTAAGGCCAAAAAAAACAGTAAGATGTATCGCTTCAAATTGCGTGAGAGAGGATGACTTTTTCAGTGTTTTGATACATTAATCGTCTATGAAGTGTTGAAACTGTAGGAGTAAGTTTGAAGAGTTTTTTTTTTTTTTAAAGTTGAAGCTATAGGTGTGAAAGTGACCTAAGACACTTGTAAAAGTACTCCGCAACCCCACCTCCACTTTGGACAGATTCTGCGCTTTATGCTGTCCTCTGATTTCATTGATCACCATGCACTCCCTACTTGCTCACACTGTAATATACTTTTGATGCCTTCTAAGCACCACTTCAAGTGAAGTGTAGCTATTATTATCTACACAAGATTAAGTCTAGGGATGAAGTCAAATAACGTTTCAATAATATATCAGAGACTCTTCCTCTGGCCTCCCTACAAGACCTGGCTCAGCCATTACACAGTCCTCAAGAGGCACACAGACACACACACACACCAAGGTCACAGAGACCTGCCGACTCAGCTCGCTATTGTGAGAGAATGTCCTGAGCTACTCGTTAGCTGTTCTCTCAATATCGTATGCAGGGCTGACGGTGGGCCACTCTCACAGAAATGAACACGTTCTCTGCGAGGATAAAATTAAATGACTGAGGGAAATTGCCAAGTTACTGTGAAAAAGAAACACGTTGAGTAGTCTGGGTGAGAAAACACAGCGCTGTCAAAATTGCAGTCCTATTACATTAGTATTATAAAACACACCACGCTGAGCTTAGTGTGAAAAGAGAGGGTGCATCAAAGGAAACACAGGGTGACCTCCCAGGCTAACCAAATAAAACAATCTCTCAGTGCCCTCCCCATAGTCATCATGGCAACATCGATTAGGTTGCACTCTGAACATTGATTTTACGTCACTCTTCTATTGAGATGGGCTCCCATAGACTGCAATCACTCACAGCCAGAAACATTCAGTCCATCTATAATTCACTCTGTCCTTCGCCGTCCTGATCTCTCCCACCACCCTGCACAGATACACCTACTGTGCGCTGAGCATAAAAAGAACACTGATGTTTGTACAGTATGTATGTAGGAAATTGACCAGAGTATGCAGCCATTTTCAGCTATTTTCATGCAATTGGTCACATTGCTGGCTTCATCTGTCGGTAAAAGTAATAGCTTTTGAGCTTAGGCCTCCCTTACGTAAATGTTCCCTAATGGTTCCATTCAAACAAGACAGGACCACCACGGAGAGAGCCACAATGCTAGCACACAATATTTGGCATCTGACGTGCAAGAGGGAGCAGTGGTGCTCCCAGCTCTCTCATAGGCTGCATCTGTGATGGATTTTAAAACTTATTTTGCCTTTACTGTGAGCGTGAGGGACAGTTGCCCACGCTTCTCTCACGCTGGTGGAAGCCCAAATAAAATTTCTCTTCAATCTTTTATCATTTATGAGATGAAATACAGAATGGTCCGATAGCGCCCGAGCATAGTTAAAAGCAACAAGATGTTGTAACTCAATTCATTCATGTTTGCTTGCATGCTGACTGTAAAGCTTTTCGCTGGATATTCACACTGTAGCATGAATGAAAGCTAAAAATGTTGGAAGACTGATGATAGTGTTTTCGGGTTTTAGAGCCTGATATTGATATTTGAGAGTTTAAAATCTGTTAGTGAGTGTTGAGATTAATTTTTTACAAACATTTTTGAAAAGGATCCCTTAAATGGGGACATTTTACAATTGAAACATATATACTGGCCGATTTATTGGACAGTCTCTAGTGATTATTGGTTTGGTATTTGCAATTGTATTTGGTGTTTTTTTCTCCTCCTGATAACGAATGAAAGCCCATTTTTATTCACTGATCTGATGCGAGACGGCTCATTGGCTCATTCACACTAGTTCGAGGTTTATTAAAGTGATTTAATTTTCTTTGTGGATAAGAACCGATAATTAAGTTACAAATGTATTACAATGATTTTAAGTGGGTGGAAATACAAACACATTTACTATGTATGTGAATTTAATGTGATGCTATTGTAGCCTTTCTGCTAATGTGACAACATTCCGTGTTGTGAGTGTAAAAATAAAATTAAAAAAAAATTAATTCATAGCATCAACATCTTTTTTTGTATTTACAGAAACACCGTCTTCGGTCTGAGCGTCTTGGACACAAGACTGGTGTCCTGCCGCCCCCTCCCCCCTTGGTGCCAGCTGCTGGGGATTCGTCACCTGAATGAAATCAAAGCCCTGGCAGGAAGCTGATCCTCAGTGTGAGTGGTGGCTGCTGAGGCCGGGGGCTCGGCCTGGCTGTCTGTGCAAAGCTCCCTGCCAGAACAGTAATGGAATCTCACCGTAGCCTTGCTCTGCATTGGAACTATTTGTCCTGGTGCCAAGACTTCACTGTTTACCCACACATGAGCCCTCGGGCCGGAGCTAACCCCCTCACCCCTGCAGGAGGAGGGCTACATGTCCTCACAGCGCAGTGGAGACTCGGGAAAGAAGGATCCACCCAGCGATGATTTACACTGATCCATTAGCTCACCTTAAAACAGCATTAATGCTTTTTTCCCTCCACTGAACTGCCTTGAAAATAAAAGGGGAGACACCCCCTATTAAGAGCCGAGGCTTGAAGGTGATAGCTGTTGAAATCAGACCGCAAAAGGGCACATTAAGAATTCAACAGCTAGCGCAGCCACATCAGCTGGAAAACCAACTGAGGCATGCATGGAGACAATTAACAAGAGATTTACTGTGAGTAGGATGATCAGGCGAGGTATGGGGAATCTGCCACTTCCCCCTGTGGTCTCCTATGAAACACGCTCTTTGATTAATGGTAGCTTGGGGCGTTGCCAGTGCAGTGACTGGTATCAGAATGGGAAGGCCAGTGGCGTGAATGGCTCCCACAGGCTCCATAGTGCTGCATCTGGCGTGCAGGTGACCTACGGTCGGCTTGCCGCAGTACAACTACCTTGAAACTCCAACTATCTTTGCACTGAGCGCTTAATTAATCTTATCAAGGGCAGACGTGTGTGCAGCGAGGACAGCTGAGGCGACGGAATGAATGAAAATACTCTTTTGGTGGTTGATGATAAGAGCTACAGATACCTTTCAGATAGGCAGCAGAGAGGGATCAGAGCTGCCTGAGAGGCAAAGAGAGGGGATGATTTGGAACACAATCCCTGAGTGATAAAAAAATACATCATTCCCACGCCTGCCGTGGCGTTGTCTGTTGACTGAAACACATTATGGGCTGAGTTTAAGGCGGCTGTGAAGTGTATGCTACAGTGGAGCCTGTGGGTGTAGCCTGGCTCCCACTGCACTATTGATTCAGCAGCACTGCAATTGGCTGGGTATGAGAAATGGAAAATAAACAGAGAGGACCAAGTGGGAGCTGTGGGAGCTCTATGGGAGCAGACCAACAGACACTGAACCAGTTAAAGAACACAGATTCATGGTTATAGTCCAAAAACTACCCACTGCTGAAGATTTTAGAGAAACATTTAGTCTAAATTCAAAAGCCACAATCTAAATTCTCATTTTTATGTTTTATGTTTTCATTTTTAATCTCAACTCTTTCCCTTCACACAGCAGTTTTAAATCAATTTTGGCAAACCTCTCGGACTCAGTCAGACACGCATGCACAACACATCTCAATTAAAACACACAGAATTAAATAACATAATAAATTGTTAATATGCACTTTTCGCTGTTTTTTTTAAGCATTCTAACTGAGTGCTAAAAGTGGTACGTGCTGGAAACATCAGTCACCAGTGGGATGTGGGGATGGGAAGATTCCCCAAGGCGGAATCATGGCACTGCCACAACTCAGCTGACACTCTGTCAGAAGTACAGCTGTGCGGTCACACACATGTATATACAAGAATGGACTAAATGCAGCAAGAGCAATGGAGACCGACCAGAATAGAGCCTGCAGATGACAGCGTGGTCTCAGTTGGATTAAACTAATTAAACGAATTTCATTTAAAAAAATCCATCATCAAAGTTGATGTTGAAGTGCAACTTGTGTACATGACAGCTTTGGACGGGCCCGGTCTTATGATAAAGTCCACAACACAACACAACTAACAGCTCAGCGTTAGTTTATCTACACTACATGTTTAATATTTTATAATCAGGATTTGAGTATTTCCATAATGTTAACTTCCCTAACAGGGCACAGCACAAAGCTTTTGTCAGGAGAAAAAAATCAGTTTGAGTCTGTTTATATCAGATTACACACAATGCACATGTCTCTATTGGTTAATTAAACTAAACTAAATGTAAATGTCCAACAGATATTTAGGAAGTTACGAGTGAATAACCACAGTAGGCTGATTAGGATATTTGTACAAAAACTCATAAACTCACTTTTAGGTCTTTTCCACTTAGTAAAGGTGTAGCCATTGTCACGAGTTCTGCTTTTGTTTCCACTGTTCTCCCTTCACTTTGGGGGTGAGCGGCCTTACTCAGGAGGTGACACTAAATCCAAGTTCCAGGTACACTTGGAGGGAAATGCTGGTTTGGAACATGGCAGCAGCATGGCAGTGTGACCAAACGTTGCACTGCTATATTTAAAATTTCCATTTAAGAAAAAAAAAATTTCAGAAATGATTTTCTCCCCCTGGTTTCTGTGCCGTCACTTCCTTATCTTCTAATGTAGGAGAAAATCAAGCAGGCAAATGTTTCTTAAGCGACCTGTCTCGAGAGATGCACTTGGCAGGTCTATAGTGTGGGAACTGGTCTGGTGCCAGTATCATGTACGCTCTTTTTGCTTCATTCTATTGACCTCCTAGTATGGGTGGGGTTCTTCTGATAATCTAATGATGCACATGTTTAAAAGTCACCACTTGTTAATGTTAAAGAAAATATATACAGTATATACTGTATATATATATAAGCCACTTTTTCCATTGTTGTCTGTCCCACAGTTGCACTGCACTTGCCACACTCGCGTACCAACCAGCACATAAAAATGGCCATGTTGGTTGGTTTGTAAAACACAGTGGAAACCAAGGCAGAACCTGGAACCTAGAACTATAGGAAGTTCCGGGTTATGGGTTGTTCCTGTAGCAGAAAAGGCCTATTTGTGCTAGTGCTGCTTCACAGAAAAAACATGAATACGCTCTACTCCACCTCTAAATGCCTAAATAGATAGTCAGGGACAGCCCCAATGCATACAGACAAAGTATGGCTGTCTGTATAGCAAACAAGTACGCACTTTTTATACAGAAATGATACTCATTACCAAGACAGATACTGAAACAAGGTTCTGGACAACAAAATGCCAATGGAACCTGAAAAGCAGGTAGAAGTAAAAAGTATTTGTCTTTCAGGCATCAATAATTGACCTTTGACCTGAAAGGAGAGAAAACAGAGTCAACAACACTAAAGACTGTGAAGTGTATCTGCTAAGCTTTCCTGAGGCCACCCATTTCTGTGCCAGTATCAGACTCAGGGGTGCATGATGACTAGTGTCAGTGGAGCACAGCTCACCTTATCTTCCCCCTCCCGCAACTGGTTGGTTGAGTTAAGCTGTAACAACACAGGCAGATAAAGAGACGCCCATGACTGTGTCAGCTGTCTGCTTTATCTCTGTGATGACAGGGGACTCTAACCAGCCACACACACACACACGACTCAGCCGCTGCTCTACAGATCAGAGGAGGTGACGTACAATTACTCACGTTAACTTGCTTTCTCAATTATGTTTGCAGCGCGATGGCTCAGGTGGGGATGGGACCAATGCAGAGGCTTTAGAGATTGTGAGAAATGTTTAGACAGCGTAGTTGTCTGAGCTCTGTTCTGTTCACACAGTAGCACTCAGTCACACGTCTTCTGGTGGCACCTGAGCAGCTTTTACTGGAGCAGCTGGGCGCCAAAACCACACATCATGTCACCAATCACCGTACTGTTTATTTCTCATCTTCTGATCTATTTATCTATTTCACTGTCCTTAAAGGTCAACATATTTTCAGGTCTTACGGCCTGGTCACAGCAGAAATAATCTGCACGTCTTTGCGAAATATTTGGTTCTAGAGCCTTGATGATGTATATTCGCAGGCCTAGTTGGTGGTAGTTGGCAAGTAAACGGCTAACGTGCTTGCAGGCTGTCACAACAGCTCCCGGAGATTCTCTCAGTCTTGATTCTACTTTTCTGTTTACGCCACCTGGCGAGAGGGAAAATAAAGCTCTCCGAGCTGATAAGCTTGCTAACGGCGAGTTAGCTTGTTAGCTTAGCTCGGTCGCTAACGGGTTCGGCCAGTTTATTCAACAGACGTATACTTGCACCATCGACTGCCTCCAAACCATTGCTCTTTTGCGGAACAGTTTTTACTCTGACAGAGGAGGTCACATAAAAGTGACCGGTGCAGCAGTTTTGATAAGAAGGAGACGTCTAAACATGGTGATTACTAGGAGAGATCTGAAGTTGTAACAAGCATCTGTGCTATAGAGACGTAGATATATGGACTTGATCTGCGATGGGATTAAATTTGAATACGAGGATGCATCTCTACATGTAATGATCCTTCAATTAATCCTGCCGCACAGCAATACACTCCCTCTCTAAAGTCTTTGTACATCCTTCATTACCATGAAAAAACACACTGTACTTTATTTTGACTCAGTCCAACATACATCATCCTGCTGCCCCAAATACTCACTGGAGCGCTAAATGTGTTTTAATCTACCACTGACAATAGTCCCCAACAAACATCTGTAAGCCCCTTTTAAAGATTTACATCTTCAGTAGGAACCAATGGGCTTGGGGCTGAGTGCCACAGACAGGTTAGGGAAGTCAGGAAGTACTGAGAGACGAACTAACACATTGTTGGTTTTGGCCTTTTCAAGAGATTTGTGGACGGTAAGAAAAATAGAGAATATCGCTTTATCTTTCAACTTTCCTTAGAAAAGCAAATATGTCAAATAAATAGTGCATCATTGAGCTTTTAATCTTCTTATTCTCTCTTCCTATTTATTGTAAGGCAAATTCCTTGTATGTGAAATCGTGACTCTTGACTCTGATTCTAAAGAGATACACACACACCATACTCATGCTAACATACATAGCGTGACAGTTATTTGCAGTGTGTGGTTGCCCACGATGGTGCCAGGGCTCAACCACTGTGGGTTTTTATAGGCCGATACTGACACTTTATATCTGGATTGTTTTGGTGCCACAAATCATTACTTTTAACGTGAACATTTTCACACTGAGAAACTTCAGAAAGTCTTACTCTGTCAAATCTAGACTGATGAAACTAGAAAAGCCTTTTTACCCTTTAAATGCGAATTAATATCAAAGAAACATTACTTAACAATCAAACGAATGATTCTGTTCTTTCAGACTGTGGGTATGTAGCTGCACTCGGAGAAACCATCATATCAGAGGTGGACGGTATGTCTACAAGATACCCTTTCATAAAAGGCCAATTATGGCTGAATGTATCAGTCTAGTCCTAATGGGTAATGCTCAGGAAGTGAAAGTGTGTTTCTGTGTATACGACATGAATGAAGTTTCCTCTTTAAGCGCGGGAGAGGAAGTGGTACATTTATGTGTGAGTGCAATTGTGTTTCTGTTTGAATAGTGCGTGTGTGTATGGATAGAAAGAATAAGTAGCTGCCAGTATGCGTTTCTGTAACAGACTGAGCGGCGCTGTAGGAGGATACCGCAGTCCTTCCTCTACAGAACAGGCCAGCATATCTAATGAGAGGCTAATCATTCATCCAACACAGAGACACGATGTGCATAGCTGATACACACACCAATGATAACCTCATTCACACACACACTCACACACACACATACACACACACACACACACACACACCACTGCAGAGACAGGCTTAGTCAGCTGTAGCAAACTGCAGACAAGAGAAGGGAGGAAATGAATGAGGATGGAGGAGCAGAAACAGGCGAGGAGAAAGAGGTGTAGAATCAGTTACAGCAGTGTGTCAATATCTGGGCCTCTCTGAACACAGCCAATAAACACGCTCCTTATGATGATTTTTACACGAAATGTCAGATCATAGGACTGTAGCAGGTAACAGTTTTAAACACAGGCTACAAAAAGAATGTGTGTTTGCTGCTACAGCACACTTTGATGGCCATACACAGAAGAATACTCCCCATCCTACTGCACACACAAAGTACAAGGGCACCCTCCTTTGTGTTTGATCGCAGACTCCAAACAAACACTGCAGCAATATTCTAGACTTGCTGGTTAGGTCACATATAAGTGCAGTGACTGTGTACAATGTGGTTTTAGCAGAAACTGCAGAATAAACACCTCTTCAAAAGCAGATGTGATTTCATGTAGCGGTGGACATGATCACAACAAGAGACCTTTACACCACTAAAGCTATTAGATCTACTCTCAATAGACCCATGAATTAAATTGTTTGACATTAGGGCCGTCCTGGTGGACTAGTGGTTACGCCACATGGCACATAACTGCAACGTCCCCAGGGGCATTTGTTGCATATCATACCCCTCTCTTACCATGTTTCCTGTCTGTATCTATATTGTCACCATCTAACAAAATGACAAAACATAGCTTAATATTAAAGCACTTCTTGGAAATCGATAGTCTTTGCTTTGCTTTGACAAACACAGCACTTTATCTTTTAACTGGACAGTGTCCAGGGACAAACAGAGTGTCATTCATGAGAACTCATACTGACAAGATCAGTAAAAGTCACAATATACAAACGATTATATATCTTATAGTGATTTAATGTCATTGTAAAATATTTCATAGATAAAGTCGAGGCTGCGTGCCATGCCTGAAATAAAGAGCACCTCCACTAACGGAGGAAATTACATTTTAATGAAATATAATATTAGACTTATTAATCTTTAGGGAAAACAAGCAGTGGTGCTACAAAGCAAAGGCTATGTCTTTAATGAGGGAGGCGACCACCATCTAGTAACTACACTGATAACAAGATGGGATGCGTCAGGATTTCAGCTCAGCGGGTGATTCATCAAACACACTTGCATTCACTTCACAGTAATTATTGAGAGCTGTGCATCAATGTCGGGGGAAAAAAAAAAAAGAAAACCTTGAAAAAAAAAAAGTCAAACAAACACTAGTGGTGCTGATGTGTGAGAAAAAAAACTCACTGCTGCACTGCAGGTCAGACACCAAGTTAGTATCACCAGCCTTACATCACATCTTAAGGCGGGGACACACATTAGGACTGTTGAGACGACAGTGGACCAAGTTGGACCGGGTCTGTTCCAGTCTGGGTCAGTTGGTGTTGACGGTCAGCAGATAAAAATCATATAAATAGCATCACAGGCGCCAAAGACAAAGATAGGGAGGCATAGTCATTTATATCTGGTGTAAAGTAAGTATGTACAAGGTGTGAAAACCAGTCAGCCAGTTTGAGAGCAGCGCTGGTTAAAGAGATGGTGAATAATTAGTATTTCCATAGTGCCGTCTCCCTGCAGGAGGGCTGCAGAAATCTTTAAGGGCCTCCTCTGTTTCCTCTTGGAAGCAGATGGGTATGTATCTCTATACCACTCCCAGCCCAACTTCCCATTCTAGTCTTCATTTTTCCTCCTCAAACAATCGGCAAGCTTAAAGGACTATGATTTTTCAAGACTCTCTTTTTTTTTTTGTCCAAATCCCTGGGGATTCTTGCAGGCATCACTGCACAAACTGGGAGTGATGTGANAGATCACGATCTCTGCAGCTTGTTCAAATCTTTTACAGGAGAACAAAGTGGCCCTAAGCAGCTCCTTACTGTAATAAATGTTCCATTAGACATACAACCACATAATCTCTGACAGAGTCGCTGGAGTGACTAGTCCACTTGTGTGTGCGCTTGTGTACAGATCTTCTGTCGCTGTCTGTCGAGACAGTCTGGCTTTAAGTGTTCTACGGCATTCTCAAAGCCCATGGTGTTAACTCTCATCACGGCACAGCACAAAGCTGTTGTCCAGAGAAAAAACTAAATCTGCTCAAACAAATCCCACATAGTGCACATGTCACCATTGATCAATTACCTAAACTCAATCAAAATGCAGAGTGGTTTGTGCTGATTAACTTGACATTCTTCATTTTTTTCTGCTTTGTTTGATTGTGAATTCACAGAAGTTTGTAAGATATAAGAAGGTGCCAACAGACAGAAAATAAACTGGAGGGAGCAGAACTTAGAGTGAATTATTAGACGACGAGCGTCACAGCAGATTGATTATGTTTTATACAGCTCATAAATAAATTTTGCCCAACAAACAAATAAATCATCTTAAAATCAGCATGGTCATCAGGAATCGGCAATCGCCTCCACTCTTCTGGTTTCAGGCTTTCCACCAGATGTTGGAAGATTTGCTGCAGAGATTTGCTCTCATTCAGCCACAAGAGCATCAATGAGGTCCAACACTGATGTTGGGTAATAAGACCTGGCTCGCAGTCGGCATTCCAGTTCATCCCAAAGGTGTTGGATGGTGGTGAGATCAGGGCTCTGTGCAGGCCAGGTGGGTTTTTCACACAAAAACTGGAAAAAACATTTCTTTATGGACCTGGCTGTGTGCCCAGGGGCACTGTCATGCTGAAACAGGAAAGGAACAAACACAAACTGGTGGCACAATTGTACGCTGTAGCATTAAGATTTCTTTTAATTGGAAATAAGGGCATAGCCTGAACCATAAAAAAACAGCAGTTTTGGAAGACCTTCAGTTAAGAAATCACAGAACTGGTCAATAGTCAAATATTTTTTCTTTGTAAGGCTTTGACAGCAGCTATCAAGTGACACACACTAAGTCAATGGTGCGGTTTCAAAGTAAACAGCATGACTGCTTTCTATTATTACACTGGTGAGGGAGGATGACGAGCAGGTGGAGTGTCCTTGACAATCATAGAGAAGACGTCTCCAGAGCTGTAACCTTGATCTCAAGTGAGGAAGACACCTCTGATAAGGCAGCAGTGTTGTGGAAATATTTCAGCTATTTTAAGTCTGACATGTGCGTTATAAACAAAGATCAGTGGCAACAAAGTAGAGTAATACATCATTTCAGAGTGCACTGTTATCATTAAACAGCCTATTGTTATTACAATCCACCCCCATAACCTGTGGACTTGTGGTATTTTCAGCAGTGAACCACAGCCTCAGCACTATGAACCAAAAACACTGAACTACACACTCATCACCAAGGCCTCAGCATTCTCCAAACTACCTGAAACATACTGGCTTCTTAAATAGCCTTTAGTTATAATTTTAGTAATAATTGTATTCGTATTTTAGTCGTCGTGGCGATCATATTCAGACCCTCCTCTCAGTGCCTGTTTGTGTAGGAACAAGTGCAGCTTTTAGTCGGAGCGGTGAGTTGCGGGCTGAACAGCTGGTGTGCCCACCAGCCGGCTGTTTCACTGCGGGACGTTTCCTAATAACAAACTGGACCTCATCCCATTTATCCGGCAAGACCAAAACTACAGCTACGGTAGCTCACTGGGATGCTGCAGGGCTGGACTGCAGACCTGAACTACAGGCCAGACCACTTCACACAACCACTTCAGCCAGAGGACAGAAGCTGCAGTTCTGTCAAATATCTGACAAACATTTATTACAAAATACCGGCTAGTCTTCTCACCAGTTAGTTTCATATACGGAACTTGGCAAGACTGCTTTCTGATATAGTATGCCTTATAAATAAAGAGTCCGGGTTTACTCATTTATTCATTAGATGATTGGGAAGAAAAAAAAAGAATCTACTGTAAAATGTCTTGCATGATAGACTGGGGGTTCCAGACAAACACAGGATGTTTCGACAGACAGACAAGTAGAACTTTGCCCCGAGGTTAAAAATTGAGTTGCAAACTTTTAGCAATTGGAGATCAAAAACACTACGGAGGAGCTACATTGTGGCAGATCATGTTTGGCTGGAAAAAAATCGAGATGAAGAGCAGCAGAAGCATGTAATGAAACTGCACGCTGCCTTTTGCCTCAGCTGTGCTGCGGACACACAGAGGACAGCGAGTGCAGCATCGACGCTGATCGCAGCTGCTCAGAGCGGCTCAGCGCTGTTTGGAGGGTCTGGATCTGTACACAACACCAGTAATCATGTGTGTTAGACAAGTTGAGCATGATGGCGTGTCTGCCATTACGAAGTAGATGCATTGTGATGATGCAACTTCATAAATCTTCGAAACAGTACATTTTCAAAAACTGCGCACGGATGTTGATGTATGATTGTCTCCACTCACAGTTAATTGATTGGTAGTTCAAGTCTCATATTGCCTTACACATAGAAGAATGATTTTAATGAATTCCACACAAAGAGGTTTACTGACTTTAAATTTGGAAAAGAAAAAGAACTGGTATGGGATTGGTACTTGGTTTTGACAGATACCCTGATTTTTGGTACTGGAATCAGTACTCGGGGAGAAGAGACTGGATTGGTGCATCCCTAGATCAGATTTGGAAATGTTTTTATGATGGGAAGTTTCTGACTGACTGGACTTTCAAGTGTATTTTATTTGACCACATTATGAATGGACTGTGTTCTCAGGACTCTCCTAAAAAGAGTCCTGCATCCCAATGCCTGTTTAAAAAATGGAATCTGACCAAACCTTTTATGAAGAAAACAATGTTTACCACTGTCAGCACATTTTAATAACTTCAGTTAAGTGACTACAAATTGCTGATTTAAGACATTTGTCACTGGTAGATACAGTGCCACTTAATCCACAAGGTCCCCACTTTAACAATAATGTTGAAAGCCTTTGGTAGAACACATCTCATCTCGTTGGATAAAATGTGTTTCCATTGTTTCTGACATGTACACTTTGTTGGCTTTTGGATTTATCATCTCTGTAGTAAAAGCTCCGTTTATATTGGTTCATTGTGGCTGGAAAAGAGCTGACAGGCAGCACAGCTCAGGAGTCAATAACATCCTCCACTAATTTTTCTCTGTCAATCACTGAGAGACTACTGAGGGCAAAGTGAGGGGAATGTAATTCATATTGTCCATTTTACTGACGTCTTTACATTTTGTCTACTACTACAGCAGACTAGAAATATTTGATGATACTGATATAGGACTCCTGTTTATGACTTTGATGTATTACAGTTCTCATAACTGCAACAGCTGCTGAGAGACTGACGATTATCGCAAAACACAGAGTTGTGAGACAGAGATGTATGCGAGTCACTGCTGGGAACACTGTTTACCTCACCAACAGCAATAAAACATTTCTTTTTTGCCTTTTACTAAAACACCAGTTGTCTGTTAAGGTCTTAATCCTCAAAAAAGCAGCTACGCAGAAACCCTGACTCACAGTCAAACTACTTTCCACAGTCCAGCTGGCCAGACCAGGGCCTGTACTTTCCTATGTGCTGCAATGACCTGATGTGACTTCTGGACAAAAAGGAATTACTTTTTTTTTTTTTTTTAACAAAAAGGGTTCAAATTAAATACTCTGACACAAAATATCAACTATCAGAGACTTTAGTCCACAAATATAGATGCTGTCTTCAACAGTTTGCATAGTACATGCTTTGATAATCATCATCCTCAACAAAAAAGCCTTCAACACAATGGGAAAGACCCTGTTTTTGGTAATCCTAGAACATTATGATTGCCTAAACTGGGAACTTCTGTTTCCTCATCTTCATGGCTCACCAGAGTGTGATTACTTATTTTTGAACTGACTAATATTAATGTAATAAACTGTTAAGTTAAACCTGTCTCCTCTTTTCTTGTATCACTTTACATTCATGCTAACTGACAAGTGACTTGCATGTTGCTTCTTCATGTTGCATGTTTGTATTAACATCACTGGTGTCACTGGTCGGTCACAGAAAATAATGCAGCGCTTCGTTTCTTGCACACAAGGCAGGATTCACCTGTGAGGCGGCCTGAGGACCTGGGCCTTTGCCTGGGGCAAAGCTTTGCAGGTGGGCCCTTACTGACTGCACACTCAAAAAATGCAACTATACTATGCAACTATCAGCAACTATTTTGATTATCAATTAATTGTTTAGGTCATTTTTCAAGCAAAAAATAATACCTATTTGGTGGTTTCAACTTCTCAAAAGTGAGAATTTACTGCTTCCCCTTGTCATAAATGATAGTGCATTGAATATTTTTGGGTTTTGGACTGTTGGTCGGACAAAACAAGACATATGAAGACGTCACCTCGGACTCTAAGTAACTGTGATGTGCATTTTTCTCTGTTTTCTGACGATTTATAGAATTGATAGAATATTAATAAACTGGACCAAAGAAAATGAGTAGAGAAAATAATTAGCAGATTAATCGATAATGAAAATCTGTAGTCGAATTAAGACCATTTCAAGACACTTAAAGCCTACACTGAACATTATTGGCTCTTAAAAGAACTCTACTACACCAATGGTGGGAGCACTGGGACACATTACTGCCTTTGAAAGACCAACTTCTTTTCAAAGCCATGAGTGTGTGACTCATGACCAGATAAATTGTGTGAAGAAGTCTACACCAGGTCTTTAAACTGGTTTTCAGGAACTGTT
>NTHP01000117.1:1184175-1198999 GCA_003416845.1 Oplegnathus fasciatus | reverse complement strand
TGACCAATGTCAGCTGAACACATCTGTGTAGCCTCATTTCATTGTTTTCAGCTTTGGATAATAGTATGAAATGTGGCAAACATTAGCTGACACAGAACAGCAGTACTCATGCTTAGTTCCAGTCACTTGTTGAGAAACAAGTTTTGTCATTCATTTAATTTTATGAAATAAACAAAGAACTTTTATTTGCACGAACCTAAATGACAAACAATTCACACTGTGTATTTTGCCTGTTTTGACAGCTGGATGGAGAACGCCGCGGTGAAGCTGAGCTAAGCGTCTATCATCCTCCTTTGAGAAAGTGAACCAGCGCTTCACGGCAGACAATGAAAGCCGAATTGTGTTTGAGTCAATCATATCTACAACCTGATAGTCATGGATGAATTTACATTTCTCTCATTCAGCCCATTCTGCAGCGATACTTTCTTCTGCCTTATTGCTTTCATTTCTAAAGATCTTCACTGATATTCGCTGGGAAGTTATTCCTCTGGAACACACAGAGGCTTGCTGGGATTAAGAAGGAAAGGGAGAGAGAGAGAGAGCATGAGTGATAGTGAGAGAGAGAGCGTGGCCAATTCCCCCTTGGAATCCACACATTGTTTCCCCTCAGCCGATGGGGGATTCTTATCAAAACGCTGCCAGGACTATCATGAAAGGATATGGTAATTATCGAAAACACACACGCACACACGCACAGAGCCAGGAAGGCCGACCAAGCACCAGGCTAATATAATGTGTCTGGTGTGGGGGCTATTTACATACCCTTCCAGAGCGCTTGTCACATTCAATTAATTACTCTCTGGCAGGGTGACAAAGATGATTAAAAAGAATGATGAAAAATATTTCCTCATATGGCTCCAAAAAATCTGCTAAGTCCTTTTAAAATGAAGCCAAATGATCTCTAAAACAAGGCATGCTGTCTTAGTAAAAGTTAAAGGTGTTTTTTCTTTATTCCCAAGAGGGATTACAGTACCATTCCTTCTATTGAGGAAGGGAATGCAGAAAATGAGCCAGAGAGGATGTTTGTAGGAGCGGCTGTGATCATGAGCTGTGCTTTATTCTGGCGGGGGGGAAAAAGAGCTGAAGCCTGTGGGGTAATGAGCTGCATCACAGCGTCCGTTCATAACCCCTCACATCAGATGTCTTTCAGCGAACACAGCCTATTTAACACTGTCAGATCAATTAGTAGGTGAAGAAAGGGCTGGGGAGACGTGGAGCCTTTTGTTCAAGCCGACACTGTGTGCGAGGAGGTACAGTACGGTTTAAGGGAATTTATCCCGGCAGAAGGTTTTAATGTTCACAATGTGAGATTGTGCTTCGCTTATCGCACAAAAGAACAGGCTGAATCGGGATTGTTGTGGTGAAACATGTAGGCTGAATCAAACACCGGGGATGTGACAGCCTTGTGGGGGAATCGGGAGCTGTTAGAGTGAGGCAAATACCCCAAGGGGCATATGAATACAGAAATCTACATTTCAAGTAGCGCCGTGCCTCCGCTGGCTCGTATCTCTGCCTGCCGCTGAAATACGCTCGAGCAGCCTGAGCCTAATTTTTCACTTATGGCTGAGGACTCCTGACTGCAGCCGAGCTCAATCCATTCGTCACGAGGGCTCCTTTCAGCGTGGACATTCTTCAAGGAAGCCTCCGTTTACACAAAAATGTCATTTTCTATACAAACGTCTGCCCATGAAATCTCTCTTTCCCCCCTCTGCTGTTTAGCCCTTTGTCAGGAAACATAATGGCTTGCTTCAACCAGATTAGCCTTGTCTTTGAGATCGGAGAGCCGACAAACAGACTGCGACGTGCCGAGGAGATGTCTCCGACTGTGACAGATAGTACCTTCATATAAACAGGTATTTTCTGTCATTCCCCGCCTGCTAAAAGACACTGTGGCTGTGCATTTACACTGCAGGCAGCATGGTTGAGGAATTGTCCTGTTGTGACAGGTGAGAGGCTCACCATTTATTTAGCTGTCTGCAGGTACAAACTATTCAAAAGGGGAAATGGCTTTTTTAATGCCTTTCAAAATGTTGCATCATTTTGATGAGTTAACATAATGAGCCAGCAAGCGCTGAACATGTAGCATTTGTCAAAAATTACAATAGAAGAGAAAAAATCTTTTGTAATCCATGCTAACAATGCACGCAGCTGTTCTATCTGTTCTCTTCCCAAAAAGCTTTGAATTGTTGCGATGATCCCCTGGTCCATTTCACACTGCCCAGGTGGAATTATTGTTCATAAAATAGATCACATTGATAAAGAGGCGAGGCAGAACCAAAATCAGAGTCAGTTTTGGGCGGGACATCACATTTAGATATGATCTTTCCTGATTCCGACACCTTGACTCAGGGTATCTGACAACACAAGCGATCCAAGACCTGTGGTGTTTTTTTCCACAAATTTAAAACTACACATCTCACTGTATGGAATCCATTGGGATCATTTTTATGTGAGATAACATGAGGCCAGACATGGCAGTGGCACTGAAGGGCCAGCAGCCTGACAGACTGTCTTTACCACACTGACAAAAAAGAGGCTCATGAGGTTGTATTTCCCCTGCAGACCATGGCTCTCCATGCCCATAGTGAAACCAGACAGCTCACAGCTAAACTGGTGGTCTTGATCATCAGAGAGTGACTGACATGTAAAAGCTTTAAAACAAAAGGTGCTGGCAGTGTTGTCCTTTAGGGTTGGTTCAGGCTTGTGGCCAGTTGCTATCTGGTCTGTTTGGCATCGGGTCTGTGCAGTTTTTAAATGGACGGGTCCATCTCAGGTTTGGGTAAGATAGTCAGGGGATTCACCGTTCCAATCTGCCAGATCGGTATCAGCCCAGACACTGACCTTATGGAGTGGATCGGGTATTGGCCAGACATGAGGATCCACATTAAACAGCTTTCTCTTCTACTCTGTTCATTTGCAGCAGTGAGCTTATTTTGATGCGTTAAACTACTGCTGATAGTCATTAGTCCTGCACGTTTCACAACAAATGCATTCCAATGTCAAGGCAGTAGGAGTAAGAAGTGTTGACAACGCTATTCCAGGTTAGCTAGCATTGCCAAAAATCCACATGATGATTTTCTGCACTCTTTGTAAGGAAGTTCTTTTGAAGCACTGCACGGACAAAGTAATGTTGAAACTGAACTTGATAAAGGAGAGCGCCTCTGCAGTTACATCTTATTAACGGTGACCTTTAAGCAGCAGGAGTTAGTAAATCTAGAGAAGCATTCATCCGATCCACTGGATTGGTTTCGCTGGTACTGACCTAATTAAGCAGATCGGGTAACGGCCAGATGTGACTGATCCACATCGGATACAGTTAGTTCATAAACATCATTCAAAAAAATCAGTGTTGCCACTGAACTATACTGATTCAGGGCCACAGACTACATTTTTAATGGCACAGCAATCCTCGTACATGATATTGCCTTTTTATCAATATGCCAGGTATCAGATGAGCACTCAGCATGAGTATCATAATATTGGGAGAGAAACTGCTGAAACGTTAGATCCATGATTAAAACCCTATAGAGGAGCTATGTAATGTTGGTTTAGCAAGTCGGTTTTGGTTTGTGAGGGAAGCAAAGAAAGAAAACAGACCCATGTGCAGGTGAAGTGATTAGATGAAGAGCTGCAGAAGTGTGTAATGAATCTAAATGACACCTTCTGCCTCAGCTGTCTTGTGGACACACAGAGGACAACGAGTGCAGCAAAGACTCTGATCATTGTTTATCACAGCAGCTCAGAGCAGTTTGTAAGGTTTGTATGCAACACCAGTAATCCCACAGGACAAAATGTGCATGTTACATATGTTAGACCAGTTGAACATGATGGTGTACCTGCCCTAAGGTCAGGATATGAAACAAATATAACAGAGGTTGGTTTTTTATAATAAATTAAACTGTCTAGAACAATATAAGTAAAATTCGCACAAGCCTGAAAGGTACGATGGTGTATGAATGTCTCCACATAATTAAGAAGTAAAGTGAAGTTACAGGCTCATCCCAATACGTTTCACACAGTCAGGTTTACAGATTTTACATTTGGGAAAAAGAGCACTGAGGTATTAGGATCGGTATTAGAAGAGAAAACACTGGATCGGTGCATCCCTACTTTTTGGGTTGGGTAAAAATATTTGGAGTGACTAAACCCAGCTGTGGCCAACATTTCTCAGCCTACAAGCCTGAGAGCATCCATGCATCACTGAGTTTCCCTGCTTTCTCAGCCCTACAGGAAATGCCTGGACTTCAGGGCCTCGCTGTCTGCACTGCTCACAGCGGTCACACCTCCGCCTTCCTCTCGCCCTCTAACACGGCTCCTAAAAGTCATCAGTTTGAGAAGAATGCCAAATGCTGAGTCAACGAACGCCCCACACAATGAAAGCTCTTACTCAGATCTTGATTGGCAGGAGCGTGCGGCACCTCTGTCTTTCCTCTGACTCGGGAGGAAAATAAACCAGTCGAGCCACAGCAGAGTGCCTTTCCCACCCTTAGGGAGTGTGAGCAAACACAACACTGTTGCTACAGTGATCCTAATGGTAAACACTGCCAATCAGGTCAATCGCACAGATATTTATTTATTTTATTTTTTACCCCGAGTCACGCTTCAGACTGCTTACAAGGTCCATTCATTAAGCTTCAGCCTGAGCAAACAGTGGTGCAAATACGGCACAATAATCTACCTATGCTATTCATGTGACTCACTGAGCTGGCACAATCCATTCACGCAGGCTCATACACACTGGCGCACACACAAAAGTGCCTCAGGTGTTGGAGCAAATGGGCCTTTTAAAAACACACAATCAACAGGCTCCTACCTGCAATTTGGCGGCGGGTCCAAGGTTATCTCCGCTAGCTCTTTCTGGATTCTGAAACGAGAGGAAGATCAGTGTTATAATCGCACTCTCAAACACACACACGCACACAAAACACAGACAGTTATATAAATCCTGCCTGTAAAATCAATCTGTAAGTGTACACACTGAATACCTCATTGATTTTCTAATGAGCTCCTGAGCGCTGTGACTGGATACAGGAATAAGTCCTGTCACGCAAGATCAACACAGGGATGCGCGGCTGAACATTTGCCATTTTTTCAAACCACACGACCATGAATTGATATTGATGTCAAAAGGGCATGTCGGATAAAGACAATCATATCTGATACATCTGGGTTAATTAATTTTGCTGCTGATCACGGTCCTGCCTCAGCCCTCTCCCTGTCAGTAAGCTGTTGGGAGCATTTCCACACCGGGCACATAAAAAAGGGTTTAATGAATAGACAGTAGTGAGGTCAAATTTCTCCCTGGTTAAGTATTCATTACATAACCATGCCAAAGATGTGCCTACAAGGACCCAGTAGCCAGGTGTTATACTTTACAATCACTCACTCAGCTATAAATGCTGTTGTTATTCTCTCTGTGCAGACAGCGTCACCTCAGAAATGCTTTTCACCGTGGTCTTGATGTGTCTTTTCCATGAGCTTTCCACAATGTTCCGTGGACTGCACGTATAAGTGCTTCCATGACCCAAAATATTTCTTTTCTTCTTGGCCTGTTAATGTGATTTTTCTCTTTCCGTTGCAGTTTGGTTGAAAACTACACCAAAAAGCACTGAATATGTGAAATGTTCTGTTCCCCTAAACACATTTACACCGACAATGGAAGCAGAAATGTTTGGCTTAATCACAGACAGCAGTCTCCCTCTCCGAAAGACGAAGGTAGTCTGTGTGAATGTGGAGGTTATTCAGTCTCAAAGCACTAGTCTGAAATTATTTATGACACAGGCTTTGGTAAAAAAATAATATCAATATACTGCTTCTGTCTTATCTCCACAGTCTGGATGTGACAGGGCTGTGAGGAGTAGCTACTTAAACACATCAGGAACTACTTGCTAGTTTCAGATTTAAATCATTAAAATCATGATTTCTTGAACTGTAATCAGAAGAATTACATCATTTAATAAAAATCTGGAGACACATACTGTAACAGTGGCATGTCAGCCGGTTAATGTAGAACCAAGCTAGCAAGAGATCTAGCAGCTCACAATTAGCCCCATGCAGGCAGATCGCTCTGTCTTTAGCAGTCCCTCTGTCCTTTGTTGGCATGCCGCTCAGAATGCGATCAAAACGTGAACACTTAATGGAGATTTAAAATGTATTTACGTTACCTTAAAATGTATTTCATGGAGCAGAGGCTTGTGGCACTTGATGATTACATTTTCAACATGTAAAAGGGGTGTAAAAGATGTTACATTTTGTACTTTACAGAGCACTTTAGGCACTTTTCTTCCATGTTGGTTTGCTTAAAAGCAAAACTCCATCTCCTGGTGATGATCATGAGATGTGATCAAAAGCCCGAGAACAGATACTAAATGGACTGGGGTGAGATTGTTTTCTCAGCGGCCGTTTCACAGTTTAAGAATGAACTTAAATCCTAAATAAATTAAACGTTTACATTTTGAATATGTGGTATATTTATCAAAATAATGCCTAATTGAAAATTTGCTCCAACATTTTCAGGGATGTGAAGACCCAGTAGCGGGAGCCGTCTGCCACCCCAGGAGCCAACAGACCAGCTCACAAGATTACTGGCCAGTCAAGGTCTTATCTCAGCCCTTTGGTAATTTACTGGTGGCACTGATGTCTTTGTAATGTTTCAAAAAGTAAGATACAATTCCTTTGGAGAAGTTACACTTTGGTCTTAAAGATGAAATGTAATATTTATCAATGGCAAATTAGCTAGTGTGGGGATGGTGTACAGTTATGTTGAAGTGTGATCAGTGCCGAGGCTGAGCCGGTGGTGTCAGCATGAATGCTGTTGTCCCGATTACAAATGGTACACAAAGTGTACTGTGTCCTCACAGTCTTGCGAGTCTGGACTCCGGACTCCCAAGGACATGAGTTCAAACATGGTGTATTCTGTATCGGCAAACGCCTTGAGAGCTTTGATCATTTCCATTTTTTTTCCTTTTCCGTTCCATGTTTCCCTGCTATAGCTCTTAAAATGTTCAGGGATGCCATAAAAACAAAAAACTAAGTAGTCGACTTATTGATCATACTGTCTGTTCACTCAGCTGGAACATAAAAATAATTTGCTATTGCAGGAGAGAGGGAGGCGGAAGACAAGCAGTCGATGTTGACATGATATATTGTTACAGCATCGACGTGGCAATGAATGGATGTGCAATAGTCACACCGCGAAGCGATGTGAGGCTGGCTTACATCACACTATAACTCTTTTGATGCTTGAGAGAAGTGTCCTTTACACTGGAGAGAAAATCTATCATATGTTTGAATGGAAGGGTCGTAAGGGATTATGGATAATGACAGGTTAACTGACATGCTGCACTTACCGTTTATTTATGTATATTATGTCTGTCAAGTGTAATTATCAAGGCTACGGTCTCAAATATGAAAACAGCTGCATAAGAGGTGAAAACTTTTTCCAAATCAAAGAATAATTTGTGTCAATTTTTCCCTGGAATCTCCACAATCTCCAATTCAACATGGACAATGCCTATGGTTCTTGCAAGATGTGATAATGGAATTATATCCTAAAAGGAATTTGCGAGCCTAAAGGCCCAGTCATACCAAAAAGTGGCACAGCAAAGTTCATCTACACATCCCTACAAAAGAGGTGGTGCTACAAGCTTGGGGAAGTAGGGACTACAAGCAGGGGTAATTGATGACTACTGTCACTACCTGTGCTGCAGCCAGACGCATGCGAGCGCTAGTCAGTCTCAATAGCTCTCCAGCAAGGTGGCTTGCTAACTGTCGATTAGCTAGGCAGCTCGGGTGCAAACCGGACAGTGAGTTCACACAGCTTATACAACGGACGTATTTGTATCGTCAACTCCTGCCTCAATCTGAAAATCATGCCTCTTTTGTCCAACACTGCTGTATACCGTAGATTTCCCATTTACAATCGAGGATGCGCACACGGCAGGGGAGTAGAAAACACGTCTGCTCACTCACTGGTTACCATAACTGCAACGTCTCTGGTTTGTTTCCGGCTGGACACCTTTGTTGCATGTTGGTAGTGACATAATGGTTCACTGGATATGCTGCTCTTGAAATATGTCTTGTGTACAGAATAAAAGCAAATAAAAAAGTACAAACTGCTGCTGCTTGTGTGAGGTTTGTCCGTATTCTGGGAAATTTAACTGAAGAATACAAGGCCAGTTAAAGTGTAAAATGTAGGTACCAAGATGTCAATTACACAATTACCACAGAATGAAATGGAGAGTACATCATAGGTTGGTGATAACGGGGGGGGGGTATTTTCCTTTAAACTCTCCTCTGTAGGGAAATGACTGCACACAAGTCACTTGGGGAAGGAAGAAAAAAGACATATATTTGCAAAGGAGCCTGTAATACAATCTCCACGGTTATGGAGTCATTCTCAGCTTGAGTGCGTGCTGTGTAATTTTATCTGCAGTATTTCCTGAGGTGGCACATTTTGACGCTGAAGCTGGGGACCTGTTAGGGAGAGTGGTGCAATGAACAAGGCCGGGGGAATCCGGGAAAGGGAAAGACACTGATTATACTGTGAGTTCCTCGTGCTTGTGCATGGCGTCTTTATCCAAACACTTGCTTTCTCTTACGTTCCACAGCTCATTGCATTTGATAATCCCTTGAGCCACTGCAAGCACTAAACTATTACATTCTGCATGCCTTGACTAATGCAAATAAGTCAGTATCATCTGAGCATAGTTTTTATGATGGAAAACACCAGCTTTGGCTTGTATGCGCAGCAGCTGATGATTTATTACAGGAACTAGCACTGAAAAGCAACTACATAACACTGTGCCTGTCAACCTTCCTATAAAGTGGTAACCCCCGAGGTCCTTATTTTTTATGTTGCAGCCATCTCTGGTGATAAGAAGTCATCGCTGTATTTATTTCAAGCAGTCTGCTGTGGCTGAAGTCAGAAGCATACAGTGTATCACTTCCTTAATGCTACAGGGTTTTTTCCTGGGAAATACCTGGTGCAGAATATGTACAAGAGCAAATGCAGAGGCTTTCATTAAAGTAGTCCTATAGACCCCAGGGAGTTATGACTCAGAAAGACAGTAGTTACCAGCCAGCTATATGCTGGCCAATGTGAGTAGATGGTTTAAATTTAGTTTTGGGCCACTGAAACAACACTGTCCAATTAGTACTGTCCAATTCATATGTTTTCGTAGGATGGCAAGGAGAGGAGGGCACTTGTTTTTGTCCACATACGACCCTTAAGATGTCAGGATGCTTCAATCAAAGTGCTTGTTGGATGGTCAAACAACGTCTGCCCACACCTTTCCAACGACAGAATTAGGGATCTGTGTCGGGTGATTTTTGTAACTTTCCGAAGCTGACAATCCGACAATCACGCGCTAAGTAGGGTTTGACCTTTTCTCTCATGCTTTCTTTTTTCAGTCTTCAAACAACTATTTGTTCCTTTTCATATGTACAAACAAGTGCAACACTATGAGTGCCTGCGAGGAAAGACTGTCTGAAAGTGTGTGCCGTTATCTCCATTTGAATGATTATTATGTCTCCCCCCTTCTCTATGATGGCAGGCTTTCCAACCCGCCTTTGAACGTGGCCACTGGGAACAGTTATTAACACTTCGGCTTTCAGACGTAGTCGAACGACATGTCATACGAACTGGTTTGTTTCAAGCATACCCAAGCCTTTAGGGCTGTTATCTATAACAGCAATTTCAAACCCAATTTCATTCATTTCCATAGAATGGCTGCGATCGGTGGATTAGCTTGCCACATGGAGCTTTCGTGTAGTGTTCGTCTTTGGTGAACTTTGACTTTTGCGCCATTGACCAATTACAAATTGTCTTGACAGTACTGCACTTTTGATTTCTGACAACACGTCACACGAACCACTTCTTTTCTACTATATCTCCACCCTTAATTTACTGTGCAGTCAGCAACCAAGAGCACAAGTAGCAAGTCCATCACTGAGCTTCCAGCAACACCTACTGTATGTCACAAAGACACATTTGTTTCAATTCTGCATTCTGCTGTACCACTGTATGGTATGACTGGGCACTACAGTACAGGTGGTCTTGCTCCTTTGGTTGCACTCTAGTAGCTCCACCCACCCTTCACGATTTGATTATAACACACTCTGTGGACTTGTATGATTTGAAATGACGAGGTTAAGTTAAAATGTGCTTTTACTGCGACCTCTAGCAGGCTTGTTCATCTACCACCTATTGTCACTGCAGCTGCCAATAAGTGGCACAGTGTAGAGAATAACAACGTCTCTTTCAACAGCTCCGGTATCAGCATCAACACACGAGCTGAACTGGCTGTGCTGCTTGGCAAGCTCATTGGCCAATCAGATAACAACGGCTGTTCCGTGCCATCACCCTGTGATGTCCGATGCCAACCTGCCATGAACTGGTTATAAACTGAATGAGTGCTGTGTTACATCGGGGAACTGGGGAAAACACAACGGGCGCCTTTAAAGTGAAAATGTCTGGCATTGGTTTGCAACCTCTTTCTGAATTATGTGTTTAATCCCAACAGTGCAGGTCATTTTCCAACAGCCTTTAAGATCTGATGGGGCGAGCGGGGGGGATCAACTCAATATGTTTGTGGTAAAAGCCCAACAGAGGAGTGACGTGTGTAAACACAACCGACTTCCAAACAGCTATCAACATATAATAGAGCACATTTTAGCATAATTACAACATATTCAAAGCATCACTTTCAGAATAGCTCAAACAGGACACATAAAACTGTGTTCATTTGCTGCTGTAGCAGTAACTAGTACTGTGACTTGACAACAAGACGTTCAGTAAACAAAGAAAGAACCATTCAGTCACGATTTAGTGTCTGGTGCGGCCTTTTCAGGAAAATGCCTCGAAAGCACAGGAAGTGATGCTTTTATGTCCAGTAGTTTGTTTGGGAGAATTAAATACAAGTCAGCCGCTGAGTGGACAAAGAAAATAATGTCATCCACACAAAATCAAACCTCATTAGCACCGGCACTAATGACTATTTTCTTTATCGATTCATTTCTCGACTATTCTTTCGATGAATAATATAAAGAAACATCCACATTACAATTTCACTGAGCCCAAGGTGACATTCTCACATGTCTTGGTTTGTCCAACCAACAGTTCAAAACACAAAAGTGTTCAATTAACTCTGATATAAGACAGAGAAAAGCAGCACATTCTTACATTTGAGAAGCAGGAACCAGAGTCTGTTTGGTATTTTGGCCCGATAAATGACTTTATCTATATGGGCTACTTGATCTTGATCTATTTATATTAACAATTTATCCGACTTCAATTGATAATTTTCTGTTGATCAACTAACAATTAATCAATTAATAGCCTCGTCCACAGAAAATTACAGCCTGCACTGCTTTGACTGACAGATCATCTCTGGAAAAACCCAAACACAACAGAGCAGTGAGTGCCTCGCACCAAAGATGGAGAAATGAATCAACAGCATAAGTAAGTGACAGATGACCACTTGAACAGCTAAGGAGAGCCACCAGGGCCGTGTGGGCGCACAGCCAGCGGAGGACAAAGTCAAAGAGAATGAGTGCAGCATATCTACCTCTTGGCGCTGGTGGAGAGCTTGGCAGCAGTCTTGCTGGAGATTTTGGCCTCCTTCTTCTTGGGCTGAGTCTGGTCCCGCTGCTCGGGGCCCGGCTGCTCCGGTGGAGCCGCCTCCCTCTGCTCGGCGTCCGAGCTTCCCCCACTGGTGTTGGGGCTGTCGTCCGGCCTCTGCTGCACCTCACTGGACATGCTGACACTGCACACACACAGACGCAGTTTTATGCATACATACTGAATACATAATAGGTTTTCTGCATCTTTACTGCTGGGTGGATCCAATCAACCACTGATACCAGTGCTGCTATGTTTGAATTGCAATTGGTGGAATAAATTTGTAATCATGACCAAGTCGTGTCCGCTGTATCAAAGGAGAATTACACTAATGAGATGATGTGATTTTAACTGTGGCTGCAACTAATGATTGTTCCCATTATAGGAGAATCTGTTTCTTATTTTTCAGATTAACTGATGAATAACTTTTAAGCCAACACAGACTAAAAGTTCTATGGATAAAATTATAAAATAACAGCTCCTTGAAAACTGAGCAAACTCAATCTGCTGATGGAGACTCTGTGATATGGTTGAAAGGCCCAGAAAAAGCTAATCAGTGGCCCCTGGATTTGGATTGTTTCGCAAATCTCCTCCAAGGTCAAGGATTAACTTTCATCGTTGATTTATGAATGGTTTTGTGTTGAAGATGTCAGAGAATAGTGAAAAATGCCCATCACAATTTCCCAGTGACATTTTCAAAAGTCTTCTTTTGTCCAACCAACAGCCCAAACCCAAAGATAGTCAATTTGCAATGACATAAAACAGAGAAAATCCTCACATCTGAGAAGCAGGAACCAGTGAACGTTGGCTTATGTTTGCTTAATAAATGACTTCAACAATAAATCAAGGGGCATCTCGGTGGCTGAGGCGCCAACCGTGAACCGCAATGTCTCCGCTTCGACTCCAGCCGGGGACCTTTGTTGCGTGTCATTTTCCATCTCTCTCTCCTCATTTCCTGTCATCTCTCTACTATCCATCAACAGAAAAAAACTGGCAACAATTTTGATCATTGATTAATCTTTAAATAACTTTCAGTTCATAGGTTTCAGCTTCTCAAATGTGAAGATTTTCCTGGTTTCATTAGTCTTCTATGATAGTAAACTGAATATCTTTGAGTTGTGGACTGCTGGTTGGACAAAACAAGACATGTGAAAACGTCACCATGGGCTCTGGGAACTTTGGACGGGGACTTTCCACAAATTTTCACATTTTACAGACCAAACAATGAATCAAGAAAAGAATTGTTAAACGCGTCGATCAGGAAAATAATTGTTAATTGCAGCCCTGCTGAGGTGACTCCTCCTCTAGAAGGGTTATTCTGGATGTATTCAGAGCCACAGGGGATAAGAAGCTACATACAGACCTCAGATCTTTCACCACTCATCCACAGAATCAGCCAAGCTGAACGTCTGCTGGTCACAAGCCTCGAGTCTCAATAATAAAAGACACCGACAAGGTCATGTTCACTAAATCCAATTCCTCCATCAGTGTGTGTGTGTGTATGTGTGTGTGTGTGTGTGTGTGTGTGTGTGTGTGTGTGTGAACCTCAAGGTGAATGCCTTTATTTACATTCCTGGGTCCGGTATGAAAAATGTATGATACAGATGAATGAGTGCGAGGGCATTTCTGCTGCATGCTGTCGAACTGAAATGAATATCAAATTGGACAGAAGTAGGGACAGATTGTTCAATAAACATGACAGCGGCTTTGGCAAGCTGACTCGGCCTCTGACATCTGACAAACAGCCACTGCACACAGACTATCTGATGCAATTAACTGCCTTTCGTGGTGAGTTGATATGGGAGATAATTGGAGGATTATATGGGTTAGGATGACACAGACGGGGCATCATTTCAAAGGTTACAACATGCACAAGCTCTGGTGAGTGGAACCCTCTCAGGGTGAGCTGCTCTTATTATGTGGGGAATGATGTATTTCCAGTTGTCAGGTGAGGACAAACACACTGAAAGTTAAAGACTGAGCTGTGGACATGCTGCTCTTGCCACAAGAGATTGGGCAAATGTTATTTCCCNCCCCCCCCTTCAGGTGTGAAACTGCCAAAACACCTCAGCCATAACTATCAACCTCGGCGAGGCTTTCCAAATTGTGGCCTACAGATCAAATCACACCCGAGAGAGAGAGCCCAGAGTCCCAACACATTCCCTTCCTTTAATTGAGGAGACCAACATGTCAAATTCACTTCAAACACCACAGTAAATGCAGCCTCTCTTTTCGGCAAACACGTCGTCAAATTGTATTTTACTTTTTTCTGAATATATGAATGATGTAGCGAACAATCCAGCTCTTAAAAAAGGATCATTTCAACTTGTACATTTGGTTCGCACTGTTCGTTCAGCTCACGTATTTCAGTGGAGAAGGTGGTGGGACTACCTGGGGAGCTAAACAGAAGTTTACATTTGACTGGACTTCAGTGCTGTTTGGTGCAGTGGGTGTACACCGAATGAAACAGTGTGGACGGGTTTGAAGGTATTTTATGGCATGACCGTGAAGTAGCCTATATATACACGGTTAAAGAGGAGGAGGTGTAAAATTGTTGATATTTCAGAGGGAGTTCGGTGAGACGTTCCCTCTGTTCAGCACCACACAGGAAAGGAACGGGCTAATGTTGAGGAGCCCCCGGGCTCTCACCGCCCCGGTCCCCCTAACCCTTACTGGCTATCAGCGCGGAGTTGACAGCAAGACAGCCTCGGTGTGAGACATCTTGATGTAGATATAATGAGACGAAGCTCAACAGCACACTTATCCGATATCGAGCCTATCCAGCACCGGACCACTGCCAAATCTGCTCCAGCACAAAAGACAGAATGGATGCCCCCCCACCCTCCTACCCACCCCGCCTTCTCTCTCTCTCTCTCTTCCCCAACCACCACCGCCCCCTCCCTACAGAAGATAACGTAATAAACCTGTATTCTATTTGTAGAGTTGATTTTTTTAGACAAGAATAGAGCCGACTCACCTTTATAAGCAGGCTGGGCGCGCGGCGGCAGGAGAAATGTGTTCAAATGTCCGCTGTATATTCAGTAATCCGTCACACTGGCTGTCCGCTGCTTTCCGACCGTCGCTTTGACTGACTGCTGGAGAATGTGCCAAACCGCGACTGTCAAGCCAGCTGCCATTACACGCGTCGCTTCCGGTTATAGCTAGCAAAATAAAAGCTGAATGAGCGCCTTCTCGCGTTTTTTT
>NTHP01000117.1:1162616-1184164 GCA_003416845.1 Oplegnathus fasciatus | reverse complement strand
TTTTTTTTTTTTTAGAGAAAACTGAGTGAGAGGACACATTGCTAATAAAGTCAGACTGCATTTAAAAGAAGAACTTTAGGAACAGCTATTTGCACAATGCAAAAATCATGTATATATGTCCATCCATCATCTATGCCAGCTTATTGTAATGCATATAATGTATATAGCTGCTATAATGCTTATCTTGTTGTATTTTAGGTTACTTCATGTGAATTTCCCCTCTTGGGATCAATAAAGTGTCATCTTATTTTATCTTAAATAACATGCTGTTTGTTGTACAAAGAGTCAGTTCAACAAATAACATAACATTTGTCACCAAAACCTAAAATCATGGTTGACCGACAATCTAGAAACTATCCGTTTACACTGCTCTCATTTGGATAGTTTTTGCTAAGTCTTGAAGAGACAATTCGGATTCAAAAGTGGCAAACCTAGCCTTGCCTATTTGATGCTCTCGAAATTAAAAATAACTCACATTTAACAAAAAATAAATGCACCAATGAATATAGCCATTTTCTTAAATCGTTTTGCCACAAAACAACACATTGCCATATACCCTACTTACTTTTCTCATCAAAACATCTAATGAGTCTTTTATATTTAGGCAGAGAGTCCTCGCTTCCGATTTCTCCTTTAGTTTGCCGTAGCTTGACAAACCAGACCGCCTCCGTGCGCGCTCCCACGCGAGTCCGCGCAAACTGTGTGCTCTCTGAAGCGTTGTGGCAGGCTTTGATGATAGTGTAGACTACAAAGGAAGTGCAAAAAAAAGAGGAATACGGTGTGGGCTGCCCATCCATCTTGTTTGAAAAAGTGTGCATTAGGGTTTCAGAACCAATTTCCGAGATGTTAATGATTCACAGCCCAGGTAGTCGGATGCTCCGAGCCCTCTCACATCAATGGAGGTGTTAATGATGTCTGTGCTTTGGAGACCTGCTGCTGTAAGGAGGCAAGGGCCAGATGTTGACCGCTACCCCTTTATTCCATTAATCTACAACATTGGGGCTAGTTAATATAGTTCAAATGAACAGAAGCGTTAAAACACCTAAAGTAGACCCCAAAATATTTTAAATGACTATAAATAAACAACTAAACGGAGCCACTATTTCCTCCAAACTGTGTCATTCTTTGACCATCTGTATCACATTTCTCTTGTAAACTAATTAATCGACATTTTAGAAATACTATTGTCCAGGATTTATGTCGACCAAGTCACCACTGCGGAACCTTTTAAGTGGACGATGTTTCTCTACGCCGAGTACAGTGACGGACGTTAGCGGCTCAACATGCGCCATTGAAAACAAACGTAGCCGACACGGCGGGGCTGCTTCGTTTTGACGCTAACGTAACTAGTTAAAGGCCTTATCTCGTCTTTAGTAAACGTGCGGCACATTTAGAAACGATGGAGACTATTTTAGAGCAACAGCGTCGCTATCACGAAGAGAAAGAGAGGCTAATGGATGCTAAAACAAAAGAAATGTTACACAAGAAGTCTACGGTAAGCTGCCCCCTTTTTGCTAGCATTAGCACTATTGCCAATCAATACTGCGACACATCTGCAAGCTAACTTCTGTTTTCAACTTTTATCTTGTTTCTTTTCTGACAGCTGCGGGAACAGATTAACTCCGACCATCGAACAAGAGCAATGCTGGACGTAAGCGAGACTTTTGATTTGTTTTAAACGGTTAGCACCGGCTGGCTAACGTTAGCATTGCCTATATAGGTTACAGGTAATCTTTCCTTTAGCAACGGGTAACGTGTTAGCTCATTAATATAATCTACAAGACAACAGTTTCTGCTGTTACTTACAATAACTACGTTAAAGACTAGAGACAAACAGCGTAGCTAACTACATGTCCCCGATAGTAACACTCGCGAGGAGAGAGTGTCCCGAAGAAATTCCACTCTAAAATGTATCCGTTAAATGCACCTTTCATTATACAGTCATACATATGCTTGTATTTACTTTACGTACAGCGGCATACCTATTGGTAGGGTCTGCAAGTACATTCGGCATACAAGCGATCGGGGTCTTAATACAGTTAAAATGTCAACACTTGTGGTTAACGCTACCAAAATGTGACCGCTGTACAACAGTACCCACTGGCAGCCAGATATAAAAACTCGAACATGTGAATCTCTCCTTTGTGTACTGTATTTAATACAGCACCCCGACAATTCATCAGTGTTCTTAAGCCAAACTTTGTTGTTAAACAAAACAGCAGTGTACTGTCGGATTAGGGAATGCAGGTCTGGGTTCAGTAAGTTAGTTGTACAGCCATGTTTGAGGTTCAACATGAAATCCGTCTTGATCTTTTGACAGAGATATATGGAAGTGAGCGCAAACCTCAGAGACTCCTATGAAGACAAAGATGGGTAAGTCTTTTCTATGTGACTGACTTGCTCCATTTTAAGTGCCTATACCTACTGTAACTCATATCCGGGTGTGTTAGAATGGTCCCTCTCCAAATTACACTTATGGCTGAGATATTATGGTACTTTGAGTTGTTAAACATAATACATGTTGTCTGAACATTTTGAAGAAAGAGAAAGATTTCTTCTTAATTTCTTTTCACCAACTTGGAAACAGGAACCTTACTAATAATAACTTATTTGTGTTTATTGCGGATTATTACCTGCAGAATTGTCTCTGAATCTGTTACCTTGAATAAGAAAATCTTTTCCTTGTTGGCAGAATGAGAAGGGATGAACTTGCTGCCATCTCAGGACCAAATGAGTTTGCAGAGTTCTACAACAGACTGAAACAGATAAAGGAGTTCCACAGAAAGCACCCAAATGAGGTAGTTAACCTCTTTCCTGTACATGGTTAAACTGGACCATGTAAACCCTTTGAAACAGGATATTAACAATAATGCTATCATGTGTTTCTTGTAGATTTCCATTCCCATGTCTGCAGAGTTTGAGGAGCTGATGAAGGCCAGAGACAACCCCAGCGAGGAGGCTCAGAGTAGGTCTCAGTGCAGTGAAAACATTTGTTACACTTTCATCTTAGTAGGCGCTGTCTCGCAACAGGAGTTTAACCGAGCCAGTCTGTCTTTGTCATGTTTGTCTTCACCAAACATTGGTACTTCCTGATAACTGGTCCTAACAAATGTGTTTATCAGCTGGCTCCTTTTGAAACCAAGATTTTGCAGTCCAGCAGTGAAAGTGTTAAGAACACAACAGTCTACACTAAACTGTCTGTCACTGACTGTCACTTGTGAGCAGCATGTCGTCCGTGTCAGGAACCTGTAGGAATAGTGACTCCATATTTCCAGACAGGTGACTGCTGAGGAGGCTTTTAATACATTTGAGCAGGTTAGCTGACCACCATAAGGACCTACCTCATTTAAAAATAAACTAGTTAGGACCAGTGTTGACGGGCTAATACAGCAATCTGGTTTTGTGAGACAGGCCCCAGATCTGTTAATGGATGATTCAAAATCTGTGTATCTTCCACAGACCTGGTGGAGTTCACTGATGAGGAAGGATACGGCCGCTACCTCGATCTCCACGACTGCTACCTGAAGTACATCAACTTGAAAGGAGCTGAGGTTATGATCCTTTAAAGTCCACATCAGTCATTTTTCACCTCCAAACTGAACCTTTATTTTTTAAACCACTCTCTGTTGTCTCTTTCTGTAGAAACTGGAGTACATCACTTACCTGTCTTCATTTGATCAGCTGTTTGACATCCCCAAGGACAGGAAGAATGCTGAATACAAAAAGTAGGTCCATCATGCTTCTTCCCATTAGAACTGACTGCTAACACATGTATCGGACTTTAAGTAGAATATATATATTCAACATTTAAGACAAAGTTGTGTAGATTGTGCATGTACTACACTGTTGGACTAACATGTGATGTGGTGGCTGTTTGTGCAGGTATTTGGAGATGCTGCTGGAGTATCTACAGGACTACACAGACCGAGTCAAACCTCTGCTGGACCAGAACGAGCTCTACGGCAAAGTGCTGTCAGACTTTGAGAAAAAATGGGAGAACGGGACCTTTCCAGGCTGGCCTGTAAGCTCTCCTGACAAGTTCTTTATATGTGATGATGGTTGGAGTTTTGGTTATTCATCTCATCTGACCTGATGTTCTTTTTTTCTTTTTAATCTGGTTCTTTGGATGTTAGAAAGAGACAAGTAGTGCTTTGACACATGCTGGAGCTCATCTGGACCTCTCTGCCTTTTCTTCTTGGGAGGTGAAACATTAAGTGTTCATACTTTAAATTTTAATATGAGTACTAAGCTTGCTTATTCGTGCTTCTACTGATGTGTCTTTCTGTTATTCCTTCACACAGGAGTTGGCCTCCTTGGGTCTGGACAGATTGAAATCTGCTCTCATGGCGTTGGGACTGAAATGTGGGGGGTGAGCATTGTTGCACACAGAAAAATAACATTAAAGCAGTAATGATTTTAATATTGCACACCAGTATTCTAGGGATGGTTAATTTTGCAAGTGCTCCTCATTTCTGACCTTCACTCCAAAATGAGATGTGCAATGATTATTGTCCTTGAGTGAGTATCTTTCAGAACTCTATTAGCTGTTTTTCACTGCAGGAAACATGCAGCTGTTGTCACAGTTCCTGCGTTTTGTGTCCGCTTTTGGGGACATGTTTTCTAGAAGTAAGTTTGAGCGCTGCTCAGGAGGGACACTAAATGCCAGTTCCAGGTGCTTTTGAAGTGTTGCCAGGTGTTGCCAGCAGTGCTGTCGATCATGAGTCATCAAGTAGATGTGTCACCACATCACGATATGGACAACTACAACAACCACAATGCTGGGCAGAAATGAGGAATGCAACACGCAGCCAAACAGTGCAGGGAATTTTCAAAAGATGACAGAACATAATACAAAAACAAAGGATTACATGGTTACCTCCACAACATGTGCATTTTGCGCACACTGGGTTACTATGACAGCCAGCAACCGTGAGCTGTCGTCGACACATTTAACTGCATTTTTAAAGTTTGCCTATTTCCTCTGTTTTGATATGTTTGACAACATAATATAAAGATGTTGTTAATGTAAATGTCACCTCATTTTTTGATTAAACGTTGTTAAAAAGTTAAAAAAAGGAAATAAATCCTGTGGTACCCTTGACCCGTCCTTAAGGTTCAAACACCAGCCATTAAAATGTTGCAGTATATGTACAGCATCATTCACGCTGCAAGCAAGGACTATTGACTCTGTTATTAATGTTGATAACAGAACGTGCACAACAAGTTTAGACCGAGCTTAGAGCATGTCCTGCAGTCAGGACAACTGATTGAATGTGTGTCTGTATGCTTGACAGGACTCTGGAGGAGAGAGCTCAGAGACTCTTCAGCACAAAAGGCAAATCCCTGGAATCACTAGACCCTTCTCTGTTTGCCAAGAATCCCAAAGCCAAAGGCCCTAAAAAGTAAGTGGGTGTTAAAAATTCAGTCTAATGCTGACAGTGTCTTATGATAGTGTTCATTATATAATTCCTAACAATTTCCATCCATCACTTCTGCAGAGACACGGAGCGTAACAAGGAAATTGCCTTCCTGGAGGCTCAAGTCTATGAATATGTGGAGATCCTCGGGGTGAGTGAATATATCCGGACGTTAACTCTGCTGTTGAATTCATAAACGAAGAGTCGGAGCCAACATTCTGAGAAGTGTTGCTCAGCTTACTGTGGTCAGCGCTGCCCTCACATGTGACGGTTTTAATGACGGCTGTTGACGTTGTCGGTGGTTACAGGAGCAGAGGCAGCTGACTCATGAGAACGTCCAGAGGAAACAGGCCAGGACCGGAGAGGAGCGCGAGGAAGAGGAGGAGGAGCAGCTCAGTGAGAGCGAGAGCGAAGACGAAGACAACGAGATCATCTACAACCCCAAGAACCTGCCCTTGGGCTGGGACGGCAAGGTGTGGGAACACTTCTGTACAAACATATCAGTACTGCTGTTCATGTACACAGTGACACAAATATAACACTCAACATGACTTTTAAGGTGCATGAAGTCATCTGACTGCACCAAATCTCCTAATTAGCAGGTTTATCTGGCTCAGTGGGCTGTGGATGTGTCAATATGGGACACATGGTTGACCTAAATATGACATCCTGAATAAGAGAGGTTTATTGGCTGCTATTGATTTAAACTAAGTCAACCAAACTCAAAGGCACATTGTAGAAAAATAACTGCAAACCTAATACTGAAAAGAAACAGCCAACAGATGGTTGGCAGCGCTCAGATGATGATGAAGATAACATGCAATTTTTAAACGTAATGGTTTTTTTGCCACTTAAAAAAAAAGAAATGGACACTTAGCACCAGAGAGGGCAGTGAAATGCTGCTTTTCAGCCTGGTGTCACGTTCTCTTTAAAGGAGCACCTCACATATTTTACACAGATAAGTCACTTTACTGGTCAGGGGCAGCACCACGCAGTCTGTGAAAACAGTTTAATTGCCTCTGTGGCTCTTGAGGAGCCTTATCAAGTCTGAAAAAACAACCCCTGATGATGCCACAGTGATGTCATCAGGGTTGTCTCAGGTTGGGTTTGGAGACTACACATATCTAACAGAAAGACTGCATTACTTTGTAGGGGCACGGAGCCTGGAAGACATGAGCATTTATCATATTTATATAAATATGCTACTGGTTGGGTTATGGGAAGTTTAGGATCCAGTGTTATTTGGAGCTTGACTCTGCTGGTTTTATTTTGACATTTTAATCTGTCTCTGCTATATGAAATCACTGGACCTCTTTGATGCAGTATATATCAGATACATCTGTGTTGACATTGTTTGTTTGGTTTGGATTTGTCTTAAATGTGATTGGCACTGGCACTATAAAATCCTGGCCTTATACGGTCCTGTGTGTACATGCTGCACATTTTTTTATTTACTTGTGTCAACTGGATTATGTGTTTGCTGACTGCTGTTTTATTCCCTCCAGCCTATTCCATACTGGCTCTATAAACTCCACGGGCTGAACATCAACTACAACTGTGAGATCTGTGGAAACTACACTTACAGAGGACCCAAAGCCTTCCAGAGGCACTTTGCGGTATGTTATTGTTTTATCAAGGACTCACTGTTGCAGAGGCGGAGTTATTACATTCAGTAAACATCCTCAGGTCTTCTAACAGATTTTCCACTGTCATCTTATCAAAATAAACAAAGTACATCAACAAAGTACATTCCTTTTTGACATTAAGTGTGTACTTCTACCACTGAAGTGTATTTTGTGATGATTTTCTTTGTAGGAATGGAGGCATGCTCACGGTATGCGCTGTCTTGGAATCCCCAACACCGCTCACTTTGCCAACGTCACACAGATCGAGGACGCCGTCTCTCGTAAGAGTCTTTGTCTTGAGTTTGTTATGAACATCTGGATTTTTGAAGCATTTTGGAAGTTGGCTTCAACAAGCGTTTTGTGTTTGTTTGTCTCTCCAGTGTGGGCAAAGCTGAAGTCCCAGAAGGCATCAGAGCGGTGGCAGCCAGACACAGAGGTGAGTCCACACGCACGGAATCAGGACAACAATCAGGATTGTGAAATAATACCGCACATGCTCATTCGTCCGTGACTTGTGTGTTTTCCAGGAAGAGTACGAGGACTCAAGTGGAAATGTGGTCAACAAGAAGACCTATGAGGATCTGAAGAGACAAGGCTTGCTGTAGATTCAGGAGAATATGAGTCTCACAGAGTAAATGGAAAAATGTAACATCTAACGAGTGTCCTTTAAGATTTGCTATATTTTTTATCGCCCATGTTTCTTTTTATTTGTAAGTAGTAATGTTGTTTTACAGACCGCATCCTGCCCTCATTCCTCCCTTTGATAACTTTGTAATGTGGCAACCATTGATCATTAAAATAAACTGAGTACTTTTGTCACTGCTGTTTGTCTTGACCTCCTGTTTGTTAAATCTGAGTGCTGGCTCTGCTGGTGAGTCTGGCTTCTGCAGGGATTTCTATCAGTGTTTGGACTTTACAGCAGAGACGGACCTCTGGGAGTGCGCTCTGATTTACTGTTGCAATTGACTCATGAGCATATTTTAACTCTTTATGTAAGCTAGTTTACTACTGTGACTTTATGGTGACATTAAACACTTGAGTAATAAATGAAAACATGGATAGTTGTATTTCTTTTAATGAGCAAACCTTCTGTTGCTGTAGAGCCTTGTTTGCCAAATTATGAGTACATACAGTGAAAAAAATGGACCATTTTAAGGTTTTCTGCTGGCAAAGATCATGTATTTGATAGACCATAAAAGTAATAAAATCACAATCAACATAAATCTTAGTTTTATTATTTTTCATACTGCAGAAACACACTTTGTGAGGAAAATCTCCCCATCTTTTTAATGGAATACATTCAGAGCGTTTTATACCGCCATATTGTTTATGGTAGGATGCTATGAGAAGGTGCTGAATAATTGATTCAGATAAGATAAAATAAACTTTATTGTTCCTGCAGGGACCTGTATCACAGACATCAAAGCTCTGGTGCCAAGAATGTGAAGCCAGTCTGTGTAAATGGCAAAAGATAAAGACATTAAATTCAGGAAAGCCATTCTGTGCTGTTTCCAGCATAGATCTGACATTATTAGATTGTTAATACTGATGCATCAATGTTAGAGCAGCATGTTACTGTTGGAACTGCTCCAGGTGGAGCTACTTTATATACAGTTAGTCTAGTCCAGTGGTTCCCTCCAAAGGGATAAATCTGAGATGATTCATGGGAGAGGAAAAAAGAAAAAACAGTTCTGATACAGAAACCTGTTTTTGGACTTTTTTATGAGCTTTGCTTTTTTTAAAAATATTGGCTCATTTGACCTCTTTGGGCCTCAAACAGTTATTTAAATGAAACCATGTGAGAGGTTTAGAGAGGAACATCTGAAACATAACAAGGGGCCCAAATTGCTTTTTTTGCGAGGGGTTACAAGCAAAAAAGGTTGGAAACCACTGGTTTGATTTTTAAAAATGCATTGTATTTTATAGAAAATGTTTTTTTATGTAAAAATTAGTAACTAAAGCTGTCAAATAAATGTAGTGGAGTAAAAAGTAGAATATACCCCTCTGAACTGTAGTGGAGTAGAAGTTTAAAGTAGCATAAAATGGATTTAGTCAAGAAAAGTACAAGTGCCTTTAAATTGTACTTAAGTACAGTACTTGAGTAAATGTATTTAATTACTTTTCAACACTGCAAATAATCCTACAGGTAATAGTTTATGAACGGATATGTCCTGAATATTAATTAAGTGGCCTTTAAAACACAGCTAGTAAATATCTTATGTTACATTTGAGGTAAAATGCCACAGATTGACATGTTTAAGTGTAGTTTGAGATGGACAAATGTCAGAGTTAGTTGTGCCAAAATTCCTCCAATTAACAGAAACCTAGACGTCCACATATGCTGTCTTAAAACTGACTTGAAATTAGTATTTGGGCGGCAACTAACAATTATTTTCAATACCAATAAATCGATTAATCATTTGGTCTGTAAAATGTCAGGAAATACTGAAAAATAGGTTTACAAATTACAAAGATAATCACTTTACTATCACATAAGGCAAATTAAGGCAACAAGTCCTCACGTTTAAGAACCTGGAATTAATTAAATGTTTGTCATTTTTTGCTTGAAAAATTCATCGATTATCCAAATAGTTGCAGATTAGCTTTCTGCTCATCGACTAATTGATTAATCGACTAATTGATTAATCGACTAATCGTTGCAGCTCTTGGATGGGCTTTCTTTCGAATGTCTGAGAATCCAGTTAGATATTGTTAAGATGAGATGACAAAGTTGCAGTGCAGACCAGTTCACAGGAGGTAGAGATGCAGATCAGCTTTACGACAGCTTTAATCACCAAACGATTATGAAAGAGCCAAAAAATCCCACACAAATCCCCTCACCTGCAGTTTTGGTCCTCTGACCTTCATCAGGTAAAATTCAGTTTGAATGATTTTATTCATGAGTGGACAGTTTGGAGGTTTTTTCAGAGTTTATGATCCAGCGCTTCTGTCATAAGACTTTCTGGAGTAGTTAGTAGTGAGAGAATCATCAATATAAATGAACTATAAATGTATTCACAGTGCTGAGGAAACGTTCACACCAAATTGTCCAAACATGGCGTCTGCTTGGAGCAGAGAGCTACACGTTTTTCTCTGATGTATTTGGAACCTTTGCATTCCTATTCTGCCAAATGTTTTATTTTTCATTAATAAGTCTCTAAAATAAATCTCAGAAAAGACTTCTACTTTTAACTCTGATAGCTGGCAAAAACGTGCCAGTACGTCATATATTGCATCTATCACTACTTGATATCATTTCCCAGGAGCTCATAATAGCTTGGATCAATGGTGACAGGAAAAACACAATTACTGCCGTGTCTAAGTAAAAGTTTTCTACACAGTCCACATTGGGTTTTGGTTTGTTGCCTTTTTTTCCCCATTTCTTTTCTCTCGACACAAAATGATGAACAGCAAGGGGAGGGCAGGAGGGGCAAGGACGCAGTTAGTCGCATGTAAGAATCCTTAATATTCAGTAATATGCATGTGTGCTTAGGATGATTGTCTCACAACAAGGACGGTGAAATCCTGATTTTGAAAAAGGTTTTTCAGTAAGATCAAGCGACTGACAAATGTTCAAAGAGCTTTCAGACAAATAATCTGGAATGAATATTTGAGGTATTGAATGTTAGCACAAAAGATGTCAAACACCTTCATATTTGATGGAATAAATCAAAAATCAAACTCATCATAACTGTTAATCACAATACAGTGAGCTTGCCGATGAAGTAACACACTCATTACCTGCTCTCACGTTCCCCTTGTTGCTCTAGTTCATGGTTTATTCATTTACAGGTGAAAAAAAAACAATTGAGGCAAAGTCTGAGAGTACCTTGATTGTCTGATTTAGCTAGTTTCAGATCAGTCTGCCTCTTTCTTTGAGGCAGGAAGAAACAGGCTTCTTATTCGCAGAAGAGGACTCATTTTTCTGCTTGATATATTCAACAATGGTAACTTGTGAGCAGTCAGTGCATTCATTATATTAGATGACATGATTTTCATGTTACAGAAGCACTGATGTGTTATGTATCATATCCTATGGAGCTGTGTCACATGATCAACAGAGGGAGCTGAAGTGTAAAAGAAGAGTTAAAGCTGTGCTCAGACTCACCTAAAAGTCAATATCTAAATCTGAACATGACAGTTATGTGCAGCATCGAGTCTTATTTGTTTAACAAGACTAAGAGTCTACAGCTACGCTAGCGGCTCTGTGACGCTGTACTTAGGCACAGCAGTGCTTTAAGCTAAATGCTAATGTCAGCATGCTAACATGAAATTCAAACTTCGACCTGATGATGGTGCAAGAGGAAATGTCGGGATCGACAAAGTCATAACAATCCATCCTGTAGTTGTCAGGACATTTCACTCAAAACCAAAAATGTGACCCCCATGGTGGCACTAGAGGAACAGTCAGGGGTCACCAAAGTCAGTACGGATCATCCTCTGGGAACCATGCATGTTTGTACAAAATTTCATGGCAACCCTTCCAGTGGTCGTTGAGATATTTAAGTTTGCCGAAAAACCTGCCTAGAGCCATCGGAGCCTCGGACATCTCTGCTGGGGGTGTCAGGCTTTTATATTATTAAAACAACCAAACCAAAATCTAATGTCAGATCTAAAAGGATTGTGTGGATTCATCAGGATGATGAGCCAAATGGATCAATAAGCCTCAATACGTCTCAGAGTGATGAGAGACAGTCTCACCTGGCTTCCATATAAGAAAAGCCACAAAAATGCAAGACTTTTGTTGCTGTACTGACTGAAAAATACAGTTTGAGAACTGCCAGACTCCTGTGCAGATGAACTGCTCACATATTCTGCCTGATTTACACTCCTCTGAAAATGTCACAGAAACCTTGCCAGCGTCTGTCTCTGAGGGATTCCACACTGGCAATGATCCAATTTGACTTTGCAAGTTTCTGAATTGCCATGTGGTAACTATTGTTTGTGAGTTGGCTAAGGATTAACAAGTACTTCATCATCATGACATGTTAATCAAGAGTAAGATCTGTTGTGTTCAGTGATCTAAGTATTTGGACAACACGGATTGAAGTGTATGCTAGTCCAGCAGACCCTCAGGAAGGCTTCATATTGCGAACATGTTTGTTCAGGTTCACAGGTGAAGTCATGTCAGACACTGGCATAATGTGCTATAAACATACAGTATGACATGCAGTGAGCTTTTTGAGGACAGCCCACTGTATCTGTAGTCAGTGTGGAAGATGATGGTGGATCTCGAAGGATATAAGAACACATCTACTGACAGTGCCCTACTGTATAGCATAAGGAATATAAGGAAATGTAGGATCCAGCATTTTTGGAGCATTACCCATATTAGAGACTAAACATCTGTCTCTGCTGCTTCAAGTTTGACAATTATTTCTTTAATCTGTTACTCATGAGTCCCCTAACCTTATGGAAGTGCAATACTAAATCACTGGAGTGGCCCTTTAAGCTGCATTTCCAAAAAATCTATTCACAAAGTCTCAGCTTCTCTCTATATACAGTACACAAAATCAATAATAATTTTTAGAACTCATGGTTTTAACATTGTCTTTTTTTTCACAAGGGGTCGCAGAAATATTGAATATTATTGTTTACTACATTTCAGAGGCAAATATTGTACTTCACTATTCATCCACTACATTTATTTGATAACTTAAGTTAATAAAAGAAACTTTGCAGATTCAGATTAATAATACAACATATAATTAACAAACTAACGACTTAATTGGTCCCTTGGTGAAATTCACAAGCAACCCAGCAGTATATATAGTAAAAAAATTGCCCCACTGTTACCAGCTGAAACAAGTGATGTACATATTAATGCATCAATAATCATAATTCAATATACACTCTTCTTCATGAGTACTTTTACTTTTTGTATTTTAAAGTATATTTTGATGCTAATACTTTTTACTTTTACTTCAGTATATTTTTGGATGCAGGACTTTTTACTTCTCACAGCACTTAGTTGTAAGAGTATTTCTACGCTGAGGTATTGCTACCTTTACTAAAGTAAAAGATCTGAGTACTTCTTCCACCACTGGATCCCTTCATAAACTGTGAGTGGTGTCATAATCGCTACATACATGTTTTTTCTTCCTCTGTCCTGATCGTCACATCATCTACTCTGAACCTTACAATCACGAGTGTTCTCACTAGGAATTAGATATTAAAGGAAAAGAAAGCAGCATATTACATGATAGAAAGACAGTTGGGTAAGAGCATGGTCATCATGAATGTGTGATGTGGTGGATGCAGTAAAAATGCATGTTAGGGTTAGGGTCATGTATGTGCATGTCAGTGCTCATGAAACTAACAGCCAGTCTCAACTTGTACAGTATGTTTACCAGCATTCAGTCATATCTGTCTGCGCCATCATTCAGATACCATATAGGCATCTGGGCACAGCTCTGATTTCTGCTCCTAACCTCTGCGTATTAACTCAAAGTATCTCAACACGCCCAGTCACTGGTGTAATTTATAGATCACGGTTGGAGACGTGCTTTGATAACGTGGCAAACCAAAGCTGAATTTAGCCAACAACAGACTGAAACTTGTGGTTTCATGTCTCAGTTATAACTAGGCAAGGCTTGTGTTTTAACACCTCTGTCAACAGTGTGTAGCACTAAGATCATCTCAGGGCCTGATGCCATGGTATCATTATAGTGATGGTTATATGAGAGGTGTTATCAGCTTTACTGTAAACAGGCTTTTGAAAAGGTGTTTTCTTACAGGCAGGTATTTATTTACTCAAACCCTCCAAGCCACTACAGGAGACAATGTATTAGTTTGACAATTCTTTTTACTCTATTACAGTGTTTGTTAGTCCATCTTAATATATTTTTTATCACTATGGAGGACCATATGTATTCAAAACAAACTTTTTAAGAAAGAGTTGACCAATGTTTTACCACTTATTTTAAGCTTTAAATTCATATCATCATATTATATGGTCAAAGTTATATGAGGACAGTATTTATGGTGATAAGCAATGGGGGTGGACAATGTACAGTGGTGGAAGAAGTATTCAGATCCTCTATTTAAGTAAAGTAGTAATACCACAGTGTAGAAATACTCTGCTACAAGTAAAGTATTCAAGATTTTACTTCAGTAAAAGTACATAAGTATTAGGATCAAACTTTAAGTAAAGTACCAAAAGTAAAAGTACTCATCATACAAAATGGCCCATTACAGAATGAACATTATTAATATTATACTATATTATTGAATCACAATTATGGATGCATTAATGTGTACATCACTTTAATGTTGAAGCTGGTAAAGGTGGGGCTATTTTTAATTACTTTAGATACTGCTGGATAGCTTGTGAATTTCCCCCTTGCCAATCAGTCAAGTCTTACCTTATCTTAATATCTTATTATACATCATCATTTATGTATAATAAATTACTTTGAATTATTAATCTGAATCTTAACTAGTAACTTCATTTATGAAATAAATGTAGTGGAGTACAATAGTATAAGTACAATATTTGCCTCTGAACTGTCATGGAGTAGAAGCATAAAATAGCAGAAAATGGAAGTACACAAGAACCCCAAAATTGTACTTGAGTAAATGTACTTAGTTACTTTCCACCATTGGATATGTACACTGTCTTAATATACTAATTTCTTACAATTGTAAAACATTCTGCTTCTTTATAAAGATCACCACATCAGGAGGTTATAGTTAACCTCCCATTTAATTTACTATTAATCCACTAATGTAACGCTTGACGGTTCTGTTTGATAAGCTTAGTGTCTGCGTAGAAACCTGTACTGGGTGCAATAATGAAGAAAGGAGGACCTGTCCTGCCTTTCACAGACAGGCTTAAGTATTCACAGTGAGTCAACTGTTTCCAAGGAGCTTGTGAACTCCACCAGATGGGGCTCTTGTATCCAAGAGTGTTAGGCTCTGCAGGCTCATATTCTTATTTTGGAAAACAAAATGTAAAAAAGTGAAGGTCTTAATTAAAGTATGAAAAGTCACTCATTGCATATATACTGAACTCTATAATGCCAAATGCAGATTGATTGTTTGAGAACTTGTCCTCTGTTGCATCTCTTAGGATAACTTGTCCTGAAACACAGCCCAACACTAAACAGTGTGTAATGGTGCTATAAATGTTTCTCTTATTACCTTGTTGACTTTTGAATATGATATGATATATACACTGAAAATAAACACACTCATGTTCTGTATGTCTTTATCTTTGATTTCCTTTCATATTATCAGAGTAAAACAAATACTGTAAGGCTCTGTTTGAAATGTTAATTTCTTCTTGAGTTCTTCAAGTGTTTTCTCAACATCAGTTAGTTCAAAGAAAAACAGAATGCACATGGAACTGAAATACACACTCACTGGCCACTTTAATTATCTACACTTGTAGAATCTAATGCAATCCCCTCATGTATGTAAATGGGTGGACAAAATATTAGAAACACCTTTCAATATAATGCACTCCAGTACAGCACCACCCCCTGCAGCGACATCAATAATAAACATTACAGTAAGTGGAATTATCACTTTTCTGACAGTGTCAACAACTGTAAGTTTTAACTAGAGACTACGATACAGTAGACATTAAAGGTCCTAAATACGACATTCAGAACATTAATACAGCAGCAAACAACTATTTGCTATTTAAAGATGTAGTGAAGTAATGGCGTCCTGATCAGAGAATGAAGTCACACTCCCTCTGTGTGTGTTGTGATCCGAGCTTTTCTGTTCTTTGTTTTGGTAGCCTGGACGGCCGCACGTGTATGTTAGAGTCTGCACTGTGTTTATAAAGAGACTAACCTCCCACGCAGCATTGTAAAGGCAAGATGGCAGAGTGCAGTTCAAAGCCTTCAGCTGAAGTCATTCACATTCAATTGAAACCATCAAACTTTAGCTGCTTAAAGCATATTTTACTTGATGTTTTAGGTAGCTAGCGTTAGCAGGATAGCTAGCAAGCTAATAATTAGCTTCTAGCGAGCGACAACAGGCACCGACTGTGTCTGAGGGTGTGTGTGTCTGTGTGTCTGCGTTTAGTTCAGCCTCTGACTAAACACAGCACTTAGCAGAGACTCCGGTTCTTTCTGTTATTTTCCTCCAGTCTTTCCCCCCCTCTCCTCTGCACATTTCCCCTCCAGTCAGCAGTCAAGCAGTCTGGTGTCTCAGTCTCAGCAGGTGGTGTGCAGACATCCACTGAGTGATGTCAGCCTGACACGCAGATATTCATGCTGCCACCTGGGTCTCAGACCGGCAAAAGACTGAATTAGTTGAGTGTCATCTGTGGTTAGGCTACAAGGTTCAGACACAAATTCTCTCCATGTCACCCTGTAGGCGGGTCCTTTCCCAACCTTTCTGGCTTGTGACCCTTAACAAAAAAGCAGTGTGTAGTTGTAAGCAGTGCCACCAAACAAGTCAAATGATCCAATATTTCACAAAAAATGCAAAAAATGAATACAGGGGAAGGACCCAAATGTAGACGGAACAGGCAGACTGGTGCAGTTCAATGATTTATTGTGCATAAGTAAAGCTTACAGGCAGGTACTGGTAGGTAGGCAGGTAGGCAGGCAGGTAGGTAGACCGGTAACAGGTAAACAGGTAACAGGCAGGCAGATAGGTAGGCAGGTCCAGGTTTGAGTGACAGAAGCTCCAAAGGGAAAACACAAAGCAAGACAGCAACAAGGAACATGGCAACAAGGAATGAACTGGCAAAGGAACAAAGGACCAGTATATGTAGTGAGAGGCTGATGAGGGAAGTGAGAACAGATAATCAGGTGAATAAACAGAAGATCAGGTGACTGCAGGACTGATGAGGGAAGTGAGAACCATGAATGTATTATTAGAACTGGATACGGTGCCGCCGCTCTGCCTTGCAGCCAATTTTTTCCAGTGGCCACTCGCGGTATTGCAACGAAAAATCCCCTGTGGCCCAAAAAGCATTTTCCCCATAGACCACCATTGTAAAAGAAACGTGTGTAAAACTGTTGACAGGACACCTCCAGCTATAAACATGGTCAATTATTACTCTTTGTATTGTATATTTTTAAGCCATGGAGGTTTAATCTTTGTAAGACTTTTCCAAAGCCCAGAAAAGTCCTTTTTTTCTGAATGACGTCACCGCTGTGGCTTTGTGCGTTCTCATAGGCGGACTGGGTCAGAGGCACGATGAGAGTAACACTACTGCGCATATTCAGTGGGCCGCATACCCCGAAAGTAAACCTGGAAGCTAGAAACTTTTTTGGCGTATGTGCCAGGCGAGCAATTCTATTGGACTGAATAGGCGCCATCTTGGGATCCAGTATCCAGATAATATAATACATCCATGGTGAGAACAGGTGAGCAGGGGAATGAGGAAGTCTCGTGGAAAAGTCTGAGGGTATCTGGTGGATGGCTCAAGGATGACAGGTCTGGGGAGTAGGAAGAAAGTGCATGACCTGGGAGAAGTGAGCAGGGGCTGGAGACAGGGACAGGCCCAATTCCAGTCCGATCCCTACACCCTCCCACTCTGTGACGGAGTGTAACTATGTGTGGAGTCACACTCACAGCTGTGGAGGGTCTCTTAATTAAAGCAGAAGTCGGTAGGATTGAGAAGAGTGTGGACTTAGCTTGAAAATTTGGACAAGTACAACTTCCAGGTCCCTCCCTCTCCGTCACCGCTGCGCTCCAGCCTGCCTCCAAAGCCCATCCCTACAGAGTCGTTCAGTCTATGTGCAGGGGAGGGGAGCTGCTCGCAGTGTGTGCAGGAGTGGTGATCGACACTCACATACTCCTGCTCTGATTGGTTGTTTTGATTCGGTGGAATCGGTGGATTCTTGCAAATTGCCCTAGGGGCAGCAGGTGGAGCCAGAGGAGCCTAATTTTGTTTTACAGATTATCTGTCTCATGTACTACTGTCAGCACATAGTGACAGTTTTAGAAAATATGAGTAAAAATTGTTTTTATTCAGGTTACCCTCTTCTGCTTTAAGTAAAGGGTCTGAACACTTCTTGCACCACTGATTTATGTCCAGTTTGAAACAACCCAATACCTTTTTTTTTTACTTTTAGCTTTTAGATGGAAAGACATGATTCAATGAATTAAACTGGTTCTTTGCTCAAGCACAAGCACAAGCTGTCTGGGTCCTCACAAATCTTTACAAAGGAAGGAAAAAATACACCCGCACACTGCTATTTTCTTCCTCTTTAATTCTTCATGAACACGACAACTGAAATGGTCTTTCTCTGGTAAAGGTGAAGGTGTGAACACACTTATATATCTAGATGAGCTGTGATGGCACATAACACATCATTTGTGAATTGGATAACTGACAATTATACATGCGATGACAGCATGTATAATTGTCATCTCATCACTGGGAGTAGTCGCACAATACTCATATAAATATCACATTAGCACTGCACCACAAGAACAGTTTTCAAGCTGCATACTTTGTCTTCATATCACCATCTTCACTTTTTGTAAAACAATAACGTAACATGTTGCATCAGGGGATTTATATTTCGGTCTTCAAAAAGCCGTGTAAGTCCAGAGGTGTGGTCTCCTACAGCCATTGATAAAATCCTTTCAGCACTTCAAATTTATATGCATTCCTCAGTTTACAACTCATCAAAGCCTGCAGATGGTGCTGTTTCACCATGGTTTTCTAGCAGAACCACACAGGATAGATTGTACATGCTTAGCTATAGAAACCCTAGTTTAGTAGATAGAGCATACATGTTCTGTGAGATTATGAAAAAATAACATAAAGGGAAAGAAAAGAGATGTGGCCTTGAAGTCTCTGGACTCTATTGGAGGGATGAACACCATTCTTCCAAAAGATATTCCCTCATTTGGTGTATTGATGATGGTGGTGGAGAGCGCTGTCTAACACGACGGTCCAAAATCTCCCATAGGTGTTCAATTTGGTTGAGATCTGGTGACTGCGAAGGTCATAGCATATGATTCACATCATTGTCATACTCATCAAACCATTCAGTGACCCCTCATGCCCTGTGGATGGGGGCATTGTCATCCTGGAAGAGACCACTCCCATCAGGATAGAAATGTTTCATCAAAGGATAAAGATGATCACTCAGAACAACTCTGTATTGATTTGCAACAACCCTTCCCCCTAAGAGGACAAGTGGACCCAAACCATGCCAGCAAAATGCTTTCAACCTATAGGGAAGCATCTGCATGTGATATGTTTCTCCACTCTTTTATTCAGGTTTTTCCTTTCATTTGTCCCCCCATCTGTGTGTATATATATATATATATATATATATATATATATATATATGTATGTATGTATAGATAGATAGATAGATAGATTCAGCTATGTTCATTATCTTAATAACAGATATGTTCTATTTTCCAGGGACACTATCGGTACACGTTGATACAGTGGCTGGCATTGTCGCTTCACAGCAAGAGGGTTTTGTGTTCAAACCCACCGCCCAGCTGGGGTCCTTCTGTGTGGAGTTTGCATGTTCTCCCTGTTTTCGCCAGGTACTCTGGCTTCCTTAGTAGTAATAGAGGAGTCCAAAGACATGCAGGTTAGGTTAATTGGTGGCTCTAAATTGCCCATAGGTGTTAATGTGAGCATGAGTGTCTCTATATGTCAGCCCTGTGATTGACTGGCAACCTGTCCAGGGTGTACCCCGCCTCTCGCCGAATGCCATCTGGGATCGGCTCCAGCCTTCCGCGACCCGCTAAGGTTAAGCGGTTTAGATAATGGATGGATGGACTATTGATGTGTGTTATTCCTCTATTACTACTAAGGAATAATAAAAATCCTGTTTAACACACCGATTTGTCATGTTTGTTTTTTTAATGACCAATCTAATGCATGCTGTATTATTGTGATGTAAAAAGTACTTATGAATTGTTACATGGCTGTAATTCTGTAAGCCTTTTACAAATATGTAACAGATGTCCAATGCAGTGGATTTTGATATAGACCTGGTCTAATATGGCCTGGATGGAGAAAAAGCAGTGAACTTGCCCTTTTTTGTTTTCACGAATAGACTAAAGGTTTCACAAGTCTGAAACTGTTTTAAATCTCTGGGGTCTCCCTCAGTGGTGGAAAAATAAATATGTACAGCATTTATTCAAATTCTGCACTTAAGTATAATTTTTAGGTACTTGTATTTTACTTGACTACATTTTATGTTATAAAAAACTACAAAAGACCATCAAATATTTTTATACCATCATTAATAATAATATTAATAACACCTGTGTCTTTTAACTTTCCTACTCAAATTTAAAATGAGGTTTTAAAAAGCACTGAGGCATTTCCTATGATGTCTAGCATCCATTTTACAACTTTAAGTGTAACAACAGAAAACTGGCCTATAAAATATTCATATTAAGTAGTTTCAATATTATCCCTTAATTGTCCTTGACTTTCTCCTTACTCTCTCCCTGCTCTCCCATCCCAAACAAGGAGCAATTTTACAAACATTACAATAAATGGTTTAAAACAGCTATAAAATGTTGAAGTAGCATCAGAAACATTTACTGCACTAACTCTACACTTAAAAGTGCAATTTGTACAAGAGGAGTTCCATTACAGCGGTTTTCTTCAACTGTAAATTGTATAATGTGCAGGATTAAATACATGCTTCACTTCTGCACTGCACATACAGTATATTACATCTGTTTCCGTGTTGTAGTGGTTATCATGTTCATGATCATGATACACTCTCTTCATTAGCTTTCAGCTGCGTCAGGCAGCAGAAATGTCTCTCTGGCGGATCACCACCCTCTACATTGGATTTCTGTGCTGCACTGAATTCTCTGAACTCTCTTTATTGTGGTTTTATGAGTACAGGATCTGATTATTATTGTATTGATTCATTACATCCTAGGTGGGCCAATAAATAAACATGTCTGCTCTAACAAACATATTGATAAAATACATTAAATACATTAAAAACATTTTAAATGTTTAAATGAAATTATTTATAAAAAGAAACATTTTTGACATCTAATATTGATATCCAGGGCTGTGAGCAAGTGTATACAAACAAAAATACTGAGCAGGCCCAGTTGATTCTGATTTTGTGTCAACATGGCAAGAGGAAAAGATCTAAGTGACATTGAAAGAGGATTCATTGTTGGGGCACGGATGGCTTCAGGAGCTTCAGTCACAAAGACTGCTCAACTGGCTCGTGTTTCAATAGGAACAGTGACTAAAGTGACATCTGCATTTAGATCTATGGGAAAGACTTCAGTAAACAGGGTCGGAAATTGTAGTCGACAGCACACATTTGATGAGCGTGATGCTCGTGCATTAGTGCGATATGTAAGGAAAAACAGAAGAGCAACTCTTCCTCAGGTGACTGAGAATGTCAATACAGGACGTGATCAGACTTTCGGCAAGAACAATTCATTGACATTTACATAGAGAGGGATATTATAGTAGGGCTGCAGTGCATAAACCCCTCATTACAAAGATGAGTGCACATTTGAGAGTTCAGTGGTGCAAAACCAGGCACTGGTCTACAGAGATGTGGAAAAAAGTGAT
>NTHP01000117.1:1147765-1161273 GCA_003416845.1 Oplegnathus fasciatus | reverse complement strand
GTGCTACCATCACTGTCATGTACTCAATAAATATGAAATTTTAAACTTTGAGAATCTGATAAAGCACTCAAATGTCTGCTTACTTTTTAAAATTATTCACAATGCCGCAGCTCCCCCCCTGAAAAAATATGTTATACTCTGCTCTGAAAAGTCAACAAGAACAACAAGATCTGTCACAAGGGGTGAGTGTAGTGTACTCCAACGTAAAACTGCATTTGGGAAGTCATCATTTTCTTACATTGCCATGACTCAATGGAATACTCTGCCAACAGACATTATTTCATGTAGAAGTCCCCACACCTTCTCACATCTTGCCAAGCATTGGTTATTGTCAAGACAAGGTGGACTACAGGTGGAAAATAGCAATCTGCTACAACCTTGCACAATGCATCTTCTCTTGTTGTACAAAATTAATGTTTCATTGTGCGCTGTCCCTGTTTTGAAATAAATAAAATTACAAATTACAAATTACAAATACCAAATCCGATGGCTCCAGCACAGAAGCTGAACCTCAGAAAGTCTGGGTCGGTTACCCATGACTCACTGCCTATCCACTGGCGAGGTGGAGATGGCTCACGCGACAGCTCTGCTGTACTGCTGCTTATCGGAGAGGCATGCACAAGTGGCAAAGTGGCTCACCTAAAGCAAAACAACGCTCTAATTATCTGACGGGACTGACGTAAAACCATCACTGGCTTCATATTAAACACATAGTTTGTCAGAAATTTAAAATATTTAGCCTACTTGAGGAATGTTAAAGGACCCGATGATGCGCGACATGCTGATGGATGGCGTGGATCCAGACTCACCAACGACAGCCATCAGCATACCAGATTGCGAGCAATTGTCACTGGTGTAAAATACCGGGTGAAGGCCATTTGAAAGCTGGAATGCCACATGCACCGCCATGGGCACTGAGGAGCACGAGTCGTGGATCTGATAACCGAGTTTGATGCCTGGCAGCAGCTCTGTGCTGTTGTTAATCTCCTCGATGGCGAAAACCATTGCGCGTGAGAAGCGCAATTCACGGGAGTCAATGCTGCACAGAGACACTCATGTTACTGAAGAGGACGATTCACAATTTTAACAGAAATACTTTGTAAAGGAGAACTGCAGTTTATAGTGTTGGACAATAACTGATAGCTGCACTGCATCTGTGAAACAAATATGTAAAGAGTTGCCTGACAACCAACAGTCAAGACACAGGATTAGATATCAGTCCAAAATTCACAGGAATTTTAATGCAAATTATTAATTATTAACAATAGTCAACTAAGTCTTAAGTCTTCATTCGTTTTTATCCTGTTAAATATTCATGAAACTGGCGTAAAACACGTGTACATTTTCAGTTTAAACATAAAAAACTGCTTCTTTTTCATATCCTAACACTCCACTATTTTAAAAATGTTATAAATTTATATAGCTATATACTGATTTGGAATTGAATTTAAAAAAATTAAAATTATTTTTTATTTGAGTTTGCATTACTACACAAAAGCTTTACAACACTATTGTGAGCACATCATACAAATCAAAACATTTCTATCCCCACATAGTCTAATGTCCTCTGATCCCCCAGTTCTCCCTCTTACTAACCTCCCTGTGCACCTTAGTGGCTCAGGAATGCTGATGTAGTTATGCTCGACTGTGTGCAGGTAGTTGTGTATGGAGAAAACACCTCCAATAACGTAGTCACCATCCATTGAGAATGTAGGTAGATGAGTGGTACCCTGGAGCTTACATTTCACAGATGAGGTCTCAGTGCTGAGCCCAGCACCAGTCCTATCCTGTGAAAGCCCAGCCCTTTGTTTCAGACCATCCCCAGAACCCTTCAAGTCAAGTGCTGTGTTCAGCTCACACAAACCCAGAGACAGGATCAGGCCAATAAAGAGAGCTGAGATCTCCATCCCTCAAGTGTCTGCATGGGCATACTGTGTGTTTTCACTGGTTCATATAGTTTCAGATTCAGACAAAAGCTTCCCTCCTACTACTGTACGTCAGCTTACTATACACCAGAGAGAGGCTGCCCTCACCACATGGTCTTTAATAAACTCTTGTCCAAGTCTTTTCTATGGACTGCATGTACAATATAATCTCCATCACAGTAAGTGTCCCTGTATCTTTTCTCCTTTTGTAAAGTTATCATTGTAAACACCAGATATCTTCCTAATTTTGTCCTGCCCTTACACCTTTGTTGCTATGTTTGAGCTCATATTACAGTTAAGCCTAACAAATACACACCTTTAATGGGTTGTTTGTATGGTTTAATCCCCTGTGAAATAAATCATAAGATTTTTATTCCACTATGATATCTTTTGAAATAATATTCACTAAAATCTATAATGCTATTAGAAAACTGTCCTGTGAGTTCCCTTTTAAAGTTCAGCTGCTCCATAATCAACTGGCGCACTCCATGGAGTCTGACAAAAATGTTAAGATAAATATCTATATTAGTTCCAGTTCTTTTATTGTCATATGCACAACAATTGTAATGAAGCAGTCATTGACAATGCAATTCTTAATTCTCAGGCTCCCTCCAACATGCTCAAACAATATGTGTAAAACGATAATCATGCTATATTTTAACTTCTGCACTATTTTATATCCTATGTCTTAGATTCTTTTTTGTACTTGCATGATTTTCTTTTTATTCATATGGTGTGAGCATTGTTGGAGGAAGCCTGAGAATTAAGAATTCCATTGCCATGACTGCTTCACTACAATTGTTGTGCATATGACAGTAAAAGAACCTGAACTTGAACTTATTGTCCTGGCACCAAGATGTCATGGCTCTGACCTCTCAGTAGGCTGTCTCCTCGTCGCCACCGATCAGGCCAATGATGGTCATGTTGTCAGCAAACTTGATGATGGTGTTGGAGCTGTCCTGCCCTGAGGGGCACCAGTGTTGAGAGTCAGGGCGGAGAACGTGGTGCTGCCTATCCGCACAGCCTAGGGTCTGCCAGTCAGGAAATTGAGGATCTAGTCACATAGTGCGGTGCTGAGTCCCAGATCTCTGAGCTTGATGACAAGCTTGGAGGGCACAATGGTACTGAATGCTGAACTGCGTGCTCAGCCCTCTCCTGTACTCCCCGTCAACAGACTGTTCGTGAGGCAGAACCCCTGCAAAGCAGCTGGGCCAACTGTCTCTCCTTCTACCTTGAAGCACTGTGCTGACCAGCTGTCTCTGGTGTTCACAACACCTCACCGGAGACGTGCCATGTACAGTAACAGTCTGCTTCAAAACCTCCACCATTATCCCCATCCCCAAAAAACCAGGGACCACAGGACTTAATGACTCCTCATGTGTAAAGCGTCCTTGGGTCCCCTGAAAGGCGCTATAAAAATGCAAGCTATTATTATTATTATTATTATTACTACAGACCTGCCACCCCGACCTCTGTGGTAATGAAGTCATTTGAGTGCCTTTTGCTGTCCCACATCAGAACCATGACTGACCCATTCCTGGACCTGTTTGTGGATTTTAGCTCCGCCTTTAACACCATCAGCTCTCCCAGCTGAGTGTGCCTCACTCCACCTGCAGATGGATCACTGACTTCCTGTCTGACAGACGGCAGCGCATGAAGCTGGAAAAACATGTCTCCCAGACTCCCAGACAATCAGCAACTGTTGACCTCAAGGCTGCATCCTTGAGACATGTGCACGATACGATAACAATATTTTGCCCACAATAACGATGATATCATGATACAGGCAATTCCTAATCCTAATACAATACATCACGATATTTGTGCAAGACGTCTTCTTCCATCCTTATGCTCGATCCATGCTCCCTCTCTATCAAGGTAAACAAACACTTATTTGATTCATCATTGAAGGATGAATATAGTTTTTTTCACAAGCTAAGATTAGCACACCCACAGCTTAACTGCACAGAAGAGAAATAAAAAGTCTCTCATTATGCAACATTACTACAGTGTCTTTGTGCATTCTGCACAGCAAAGTTGGAGTGTGAATAGCTAGTAACCAGCTATGAGCCTGTCATGGTACGTGTACCCTATTCTTCTCCCTAGTGTTTCCCCCTCCCTGTGTTCTTTATGATCCTGTTGATCCCGTTTGTCTCTTGTGGTGTCCTGTGTTTTCTGTCATGTCTCGTTTCCTGCACTAGTCTTGTCTTTGTCTGTTTTCAGTTCAGTCATGCACATTTCCTGTTTTATTTTGTAAACTTACCTCTCCTCTCATGTCAGACACTTCACTTCCTTCCCTTGTTTGTTTCCCACCTGTTTGATTGCTTGCTCCGCCCCGATTAGTTTCACCTGTCCCTGGTTGGTCCACTCATCCGTCTCCACTCTCCCATCAGCCCCTCACTATATATATCAGTCCCCTTCCTTTGTTCTTTGTCAGTTTGTCTGCGTTACGTCCATGTGTTTCCCGTGCTACCCACGTCTACCTGGTTGTTGCCTGATCTGCCTGCTCTGCTTGCCTGTTGCTACAGTAAGACTTTATTTCTAATAAACCATGGAACTGCATCTGCCTGCCTCTGAGTCCTGCATTTGGGTCCACCCTGCACACCACCATGACAGTATGAACTGACCAAGATGGACCCCGCGGACACCCACTTTGCTTGCCTTTCTCTTTGAGCAACTTTGGAGTAACAAAGGAGCCCAGCTTCCTGAGGATACTCACAAGGTTCTGGAGGAGGGACCATGCGTTTGCCCACATGTTAGCCTTTGACAGATGGAAGCAGCATCCAGTCACTCCAGCCTCCTCTGCACCTAAGTCTCAGCCCCAGGTTGCTAGCAACCAGCCCGCTAGCTCCCAGTCTGATCCTCAGCCTGCTAGGACCCAGCCAGCTAGCCCTCAGTTTACTAGCAACCAGCCAGCTAGCCTTCAGGCAGCACTTCATTTGCTAGCAACCAGCCATAACCTCAACCTGAACTCCACATGATCCGACTCGGGTTTCCAAGCCTGCAGCTTGCCTGTCCTGTCCCGGCTAGCCAGCAGTTTCCTTGAGAGGGTACTTGACTGGCCATCTTCAAGGGGTCCCGTGGAGGGGTCCTCCTCATCGGCGGCCCTGCCGACACCAGCTCCTGGCTCCTCGGCAGCGGCCCGGCCAACACCAGCTCCTGGCTCCTCATCGGGGGCCCTGTCGACAACTGCTCCTGGCTCCTCGTCGGGGGCCCTGTCGACACCTACTCCTGGTTCTACATCGGTGGGCCAACCGACACCTGTTCCTGGTTCTCAGTCGGTGACCCGGCCAACACCTGCTTCTGGTCCCCAGTCGGCTGTCTCTGCTGACGCCCAGGCAGAATCCCAGTCAGCCCGGCCGACACCTGTTCCTGCTGAGCTGCATCTGCCTCCAGTTCCTGAGCCGCAGCTATCTCCAGTCTCTGTGCTGCAGCAGTCCCTGGTTTCTGAGCTGCAGCAGCCACCAGTTCCGGAGCTGCAGTCATCTACTGTTCCTGTGCTGCAGCAGCTACCACTTCCAGAGCTGCAGCAGCTACCAGTTCCTGTGCTGCAACACTCCGCTGTTCCTGAGCTGCAGCAATCCCCAGTCTCTGAGCTGCAGCTGTCTCCTGCTCCTGTGCTGCAGCAATCCGCTGTTCCTGTGCAGCAATCCATTGAGCCCGAGCTGCAGTCACCAGTTCCTGAGCTGCAGCAGCCCACTGTTTCTGAGCTGCAGCTATCTCCAGTTCCTCTGCAGCAGCAGTCCCTGGTTTCTGAGCTGCAGCAGCCATCAGTTCCGGAGCTGCAGTAGTCTTCTGTTCCTGTGCTGCAGCAATCCACTGTTCCTGTGCAGCAATCCATTAAGCCTGAGCTGCAGTCACCAGTTCCCAAGCTGCAGCAGCCCTGTCTCTTGTTCCTGTGCTGCAGCAATCCGCTAAGACTGAGCTGCCGCATTCGTTGGTTCCTGAGCTGCAGCAATCCCCACTCTCTGAGCTGCAGTTGTCTCCTGTTCCTGTGATGCAGCAGTCTGCTGAGCCTGAGCTGCAGCAGTCCTCAGTTCTTGTGCAGCAGCAGTCTCTTTAGACTGTGTTTCAGCAGCCTCCAGTTTCCTTGGCTCCACTGACCTCCTGCTAAGCCCTCCTGTCGCCGGCCTCCAGTCCTGCTGTCCTTTGGCAGACATTCAGTCCTGCTGCCCTGTTGCGGGGTTGGCCTCCTGAAAGGTTCCGCCTTTGCCACCGGCCTCCTGAGGGGATCCGCCTTTGTTGCCGGCCTCTTGAGGGGTTTCGCCTTTGTCGCCGGCCTCTTGAGGGGTTTCGCCTTTGCCACTGGCCTCTTGAGGGGTTTCGCCTTTGTCACTGGCCTCCTGAATGGTTCTGCCCTCGCTGCCGGCCTCCTGAGGGGTTTCACCTTCGTCGCCGGCCTCCTGAACCGCCCTGCCCCCAGGCTGCCTGCATAAGGTCCCTGGCTCCATCTCCGCCCTGCCCCCAGGCCGCCTGCCTGAGGTCTCTGGCTCTGTCTCCGCCCTGCCCCCAGGCCATCTGCCTGAGGCTTCCCGCTCCGCCTTGGCCCAGCCCCAGGTTCCCAGGTATCGGCCCAAGCCCCAGCCCCAGGTTCTCAGGTATCGGCACAAGCCCCAGCCCCAGGTTCCCAGGTATCGGCACAAGCCCCAGGTTCCCAGGTATCAGCCCGAATCGCTACTCCCAGGCCAGGTCTCCCAGCTATGGTTCGGATCTGGAAAGGTAACATATATAATTACATTCGTCACGAAATTGGGATTCGTGGGAAGAGTAACAAACGTTTTATGCAGCAACAACAACCGCATATGTACTGAGGAAATGGATCAGATAATTGATAGTAGAATTTTTTGATCTTTTTTGTGATTTCTATTTTGCTGTGGTGGCAAAGGTTTTGCTGTGGCAGGCCGCTAAACGTCACCAGTGGAAAACAGTAGAAACCAATGTGTTCCCAGACTTGACTTATTTGAAGCACTGGCTCCACCACCTCCTTGTCCACCATGGTGTGTGTTTACTTGTTAATGAAACTGGTTGATTGCTGTTCTCATTTTCATTGGCACCCTCTCTAGGAGACATGAAGTAATGACATTCTAGTAAGGTAATGTTAACGGGCAAAATGGGGAAAGTCTCAGGCTACAGCATTTGTAAATGAAATTAAGAACATAATTTGACGCAAGTGTACTTTCTGCGGCAGTTGAGGAAGTTCAGCCTGTTAAAGTCAATGATGGTGCACTTCTATACTGCTATCATTGTTCAGCAGTCCATCCTCACCTCCATCACCATGTGGTATGCTGCTTCCACTGCCAAGGACAAGGGCAGACTGCAGCGTATCATTCACTCTGCTGAGAAGGTGATTGGCTGCAATGTACCAACCCTCCAGGACCTGTATGCTTCCAAGACCCTGAGGTGTGCAGAAAAGACTTTGGCTGACCTCTCCCTCCCCAGACACAAACTGCACTCCCCTCCAGCAGGAGGCTGCGGTCCATAAGGACCAAAACCTCACGTCATAAAAACAGTTTCTTCCCATCTGCAGCTGACCTCATGAACAAGGCTGACACGGATACGGACTCTTATCCCCTCCCATAAACGCACTTCTTTTGGACTATTATATCTGTACATTGTACTTATACTTTATATTTCATACTGTGAGCTTTTGCATATCCCTGCACAAACTGTACAGCTCTTTCATTTTAGAAATATATTGCATGTTTATTTGTTTTATCACATTTATTATTGTAAATGTGTCTATTTTATATTTATGTTTCTTGACTTTTACAGTACTTTTTAAAAAAAATCTCTTATTTTCTCTACAGTATGTTGAGTATGTACCAATACAGCAAGGCAAATTCCATGTATGTGAAAACTTACTTGGTAATAAACCTGATTCTTATTCTGATTCTGACCTATCAGTGATGCTGAGTGTAGTCAGAGGTGTAACAGACTTGAAACTTTCAACCAGAGAATGAAGCAAAACAATGCTTTTCAGCCTAGTGTAGGTTACACTTTAAACATGATAATTCCAGCTAAGCTACAACAAAGAATAATATAATACAACAAAACATAATTATTAGCTATACCTGATCAGGTAAATATTGGGAAGGAATCTGTTACATTCTTTATCTGTTTGTTTTAATTTCTCTCACCTGTTTGAAACTGGTGTATTGTTTGGATAAAGTAAACTTCACCACACCATTTGGGGATCAAGTGTCATTTGATAAGTAATAAGACTGGTGTTCATTTTAAAGCACCCTAGGCTTCCTTTGTGCATACAATATAGATACCTATTTTAACATTTTTTCTCTTTCTTTCAGACCTCCTGGAGTGCACCAGTTGTCAAGAGGACTTATGGTCCAACGGCCAGTGTGACCACTGTGTTCCTAAGGAAAAGAGAGTTCCTCTCTGACCATGAGCCTCTGGGTATCTGCTTGACGGCCTCGTCATTACTGGGCACATTTATCTGTGCCATTGTCTTGGGCATCTTCATCTTTCATCGCAGCATACCCATGGTACACGCCAACAATTCAGAACTGAGTATCTTTCTTTCTTTCTCTTGGTGTCACTTAAGTCATGTTTCCTGTGTTCACTGCTGTTTATCACCCGTTCTAGGCTGTGGACATGCCAGCTGAGATTTGCAGCTTTTGGGATCAGCTTTGTGCATTCTGTCTCATGCATCCTTACAACCATGGTTGCACTGGCTGTGTTCAAGGCCTCCAAGCCAGGAGGTGCAGCCAGTCTGTAGTGGTTTGGTGCTGTGCAGCACAGGGGGTAAGTTATGGTTCCTACATCCATCCAGGCAGCAATTTGCACGACTTGACTTTCTCACCAGCTCCTCAAAAAAAACTGTGTATTGTGTGTAGTAGGGTCCACAGTTGACTTTGCAGTTTTACTTGGCTATACTGACTTACTGGCTATCCTCAGCTTCCTGTTAGCATTTCAGCCAAGAATCTCCCACTTTTAATGAGGTTGAGTTCATCACTTTCAGTATGCTGATCATCTGTGCTGTGTGGGTGGACTTTGTCCCTGCTCATGTCAACTCTCCGGGCAAATATGTAGATGCAGTGGAGGGATTTCCTATCCTGGCCTTTAGTTTTGGCCTCGTGGTTGCCCTGTTTGGACCTAAATGTTACATAATCCTGCTGGGACCAAAGAAGAACACAAAGAAAGCTAATGGGGTGGAGGTACCACAAAGTCATAAAACATCACTTAGTTTAATGCTGCACTGATCTGCCCATAAGCACCCAATTGCATACAGTCACACTTCTGACAAGAGGTAAAGCAAAGCAATTAAGGGCGACCGTTACCCCAATTATATATAATTGTACCAAATTCAAATATTGATAATAAAGAACATCATTTCTTTTCTCGGCATGACAATTGTAGGGCAGTTCTTTCACAAATGTTTTTCATCCACATGGTGTTTGTTATGGACAATCCATGACTAAAACAGAAGTCAAGACACCACATATGTTAGGACAAGGCACGTTGTTCCTCCTAATCACACCCCTCAAGGTTTCTCTGTCATTACCCATGTGAGCGTTGAACTATGGAATCCCCAGGTGGCAGACTCTTTCGGACCCCACCTCAAGACTCCAAAAAGGCTTCAATAAGCAAAGACAACAGTAAGAGCCTTCCTCTCAGCAACCCAGTCACAGAGATGTGACCCTGTCATTCTCTCTAGAAAACTCCAAAACAGCGGTGCTCTGCTGAGTGCTTGTTAGTATCCCCAGACTCACCCAACATCTTTCACCCTGGCCTGCTCCAGAAAAGGAAAGATTCCTCTCCCTATCCAGGAGTTTGGTTCCAGAGCTGTGCATAGAGGTGAACCCAGCTATATCTCATTGGTACTGCTCCACCAACTCCGGGTCCTCCTCAACCAGAGGGATGATGCTCCAGGTCCCTAGAGCCAAGTTTTGGAGATCAGAACGCCAAGGCCCCTTCCTTTGCATGCCGCCAAACTGGCAAGGCACTCTGACAATTACATCCATCGTCACAGGTGATGTGCCCATAATGTGGAAGTCCCATGTCATCCTTTTGGCTGAGCCAGACCGGGCCCCATGGGAGTAGGTCGGACAACCAGAAACTCGCCAGCAGGTTCCCTTGCCAGGCTTGGCTCCAGGAGGGGGCCACCTTCTCCCTATTCTGGGCGATATAGCTCTGTCACATAGTCAGAGTTTCACGGTTTGGAACTGCTCTTAGTCAGACCCCTTGACTGGTGGTAATGTGGCCATTCTCAGAGGAGCTATATTGCAAGATATTTTCCGACAATTACAAATTTCATAATTGGTAATATTTCTTGTTTTCTGGTGTGTCAACATTATCTCTTTAATAACACATATGCAGTTGGACAACTGCTGGACAAGAAACAGTCTGTCAGGGTTTGAAGTGTAGGGAGCAGGGGAAGCACCCAAATGCAGATGACGGAGGAGCAGGTGCAGTTCAATGATTTATTGTAAATAATGGATTACAGTAAAATAGGCAGGCAGGTGCAGGTAACAGGCAGGTAACAGGCAGGTAGGCAGGCAGATATGTACGCAGGTTCAGGTATCCACAAAAAACCACAAGGCAGGACAGGAACAAAAACAACAGGGCACTTGGCAACAAAGCAACACAGCAACTGAAATTAACTGGCAAAGGAACAAAGAATCTGGGCTGGTGAGTGGCTGATGACGGAAGTGAGAACAGGTGAGCAGGTGAATGAGGAAGTCCAGTGGAAAAGTCTGAGGGGATCTGGTGAACTGCTTGAGGATGGCAGGTCTGGGGAGTTGGAAGACAGTACATGGCCTGGGAGAAGATAGCAGGGACAGGAGACAGGGACAGAGAGAGAGTAATGCATAGGGCAGGTAATGAGAGAGTGTGGCTGCAGGAAGGGACTGAGAGGCAAACTGTGACACAGTCCTTGATTTTATTCAGTTATTGTTTGGAAATTCAACATAAATTGCAACACGTGTCACACAAGTTTCAAAACATTAACAGTTACAGGGGCATTTGGAAATTTAAGGATGTTAATGGGTGCTATAACAAAAGCAGGAACTGTATCTTCAACATACACTACTCACAAAAAGTTAGGGATATTCAGCTTTCGGATGAAATTTCAGAATGCACCTAAAATGCACTATAACCTTTACAGGTGAACTTAATTTGACCTTCTCTAAACTTTTGAATGCACATGTCCAACTGTTCAATGTCTCAGTACTTATTGCATAACATGCTGTTCTCTAACAAGGTGATTAACCGCAAAAATCACAACAAGTGTCTGATCCATGAATCGACCACTAAATGTTCTGGTTCAATGACAATTTGTATTTAAACAGTCCTCTTCATCATGCTGTTCACATTTTGACATCATGAGACCAAGACAACACCTAGCAATTGATCAACAGTACCTGGCCATTGCGAGGCTTCAAACGGGATGTTCTCAGAGGGAAGTTGCCACTGAGCTTAGTGTGTCACAGAGTGTCATCAGCAGGTTGCAACAGAGACAGAGAGAGACTGGAAGAGTCACAGAAAGGCATAGAAGGGGACGTTCTTTGGCCACATCCCATGCTGATGTCCGCTTCATTGTGAACAGTGCCCTGCGGAACCGGATGGTGAATGCCACTCAACTCCAGNAGACAATAAGTCGATTTGTGAACAGCATGAGACATCGTTGTCAAGCTGTAATTGATGCTCAAGGACACATGACAAGTTATTGAGACATTGATATTTTTTGTTGTGGTATACCCACCACTGTTGTTAGCTTTTGTTTCAATAAATTGTTTGAGATGAAGAAATTACCATTGCATGCTTCTACTTAAATGCCCTACTTTCATGATATAATATCACTGTAGCATGAACTTTTTACATTTTCCATAAATTTCACCCGAAAGTCGAATATCCCTAACTTTTTGTGAGTAGTGTATGTTTCAAAATGCTACAACAGGGATCTACGGTATAAACTTGCGATAGACCCTCTGTAGATTCAGTTGAAACCTCCCAACAGTTACTCGTGCTTTCATGGCATTTCAATTCTATTAAAGGGGCTGAATGTAACAATTCATTTTTTGTTTCTCGTTTCTTGATGCTAATGTGTGAACAGATATAACATAACTTAAAAAATGAGACCTTCGCTGACTTTCTCGGTTGACTTAAACACCCGGTAGACTGATTTCTATGTAAAGGACTCGGGACAGTTTCGAGTGCCTTTCCTCTCTTCAGCTTTGCTACAGCGCTAACAGTGTGCAACATGAGCTAATCGACTGGCACACATCACAACACAGACTCACAATTCAACACAGGCAACACATCTTATTTATAATATTCTGTCTGGTTCACTCACTGTTAGCGTTTTCATCCAGCTAATGTAGCTCTGCTGACGCTGCTGAGCCTCTCGGTGAAAGCTAGACAAACAGCATAAGCTAAAAGCTATTTTTTAACATCTTTATTGAAAAGCAAGCTGTCAGCATGATGCCTGTCAATCATGTTCAGTCTCGTGTGTGTCACGTCACTGTTTTGGCCGATGCTAGCTCGCTCCCACGGAGTGAGAGCAACAGGATGTAGATTGCAGGTGACTTAACTGCCCCAGGTGTCATTGTTAACAAGCAATTTTTGAAAGTTACACACAGCAATTTTAAACATTGTTATAATTGGATATACTACAGAGGGGCAGGCACAGGCTTTACCGTAGACTGGAGTATTATGTTAATACTTTAGTCTATAGCCCATCACACTTCGTCAAAGTGTAATGAGCATCATTTTCTTAACAGGGAACTATTACATCAGTAAAAAGGAATGACATCATTTTCTATGTTGCAAAGTAAACAGTTACATTCTCATATTTTACAGCAGCAGTTCATTTCTTATGAAAATGTATTTTGGTGACATGGCAGGACAGGAGATTGCGAACATTGTTGCAAAACATTTATGGCAATATAGCAAGCTTTTCTTTTGATTATATTGTATGTAATATGCTAGAACTGAGCTCCCTTATTCTGCATCAAACTTGCAACCATTTAAATTGTTTTTTAGTCATACACAAATATTATTCGAATAGCAACGATTTTATAAAAAATGTCGAGACATAAGTCAGTAACATGCATTTTTGTTATGCATTTAGATTTTATTTAGCACATGATGAAACATTATTTGTAAAATAAGACAATAACATATTAAAAGGACATTCACAAAATGACATTAAAATGAAGAACATATGTGATGTATAAAAAACTTTCAACTGTAAATATTTAAATGAGATAGGTGTTGAATGTGTACAGCATAAGCTAATTACTGTATGTTGCATCTTAACTATTTCCAAACCTCAGATGTCTTAGGATTGATTTTTGTTCATTAAATGTTTCTTGGTGTTCTTCTCTGGCTTATACAATATGATGAAACACTTTGGGGCAAATATACACAGCATTAGTCCAAAACTGGAGGCCAGAATAGCAAATATCTCCACAGCCACAGTAAATTTCCCAGGAGAGCTGACATATGCTGGTATAAAGGTGATCCAGACTGCACAGAATATCAGCATGCTGAAGGTGATAAGTTTGGCTTCATTAAAATTATCAGGTAGTTTCCGGGCTAGGACAGCTAACACAAAGCAAAAAACAG
>NTHP01000117.1:1092984-1107187 GCA_003416845.1 Oplegnathus fasciatus | reverse complement strand
CACCATACCAGATTGCGAGCAATTGTCACCGGTGTAAAACACCGGGTCCAGGCCATTTGAAAGCTGGAATGCCACATGCACCGCCACGGGCACTGAGGCGCACGAGTCGTGGATCTGATAACCGAGCCTGATGCCCGGCAGCAGCTCTGTGCTGTTGTTAATCTCCTCGATGGCGAAAACCATTGCGCGGGAGAGGCGCAGTTCACGGGAGTCAATGCTGCACAGAGACACTCGTGTTACTGTTGAAATTTACAGATGATGAGGAAAATTCACAATTTTAACAGAAATACATAAGGAGAACTGCAATTTATAGTTATGGACAATAACTGATAGCTGCACTGCATCTGTTAAAAAAATATACATTAAAGAGTTGCCTGACCACCCAAATTCAAAACATAGGTTTGTACATAAGTCCAAAATTCCCAGGAATTTTAATGTGCAGTTTTACAATAGTCAAGTAAATCTAAATTCTTAATTCGTTTCTATCCTGTTAGAAAATAGAATTTCATTTTTTCAAACTTTTCAATGCACTTTGCAGCACGATTGTAAGCACATCATACAAATCAAAACATTTCTATCCCCACACAGTCTAATATCCTCTTATCCCCCACTTCTCCCTCTTACTAACCTCCCTGTGCACCTTGGTGGCTCAGGCATGCTGGTGTAGTTATGCTTGACTGTGTGCATGTAGTGGTGTATGGAGAAAACGCCACCCATAACGTAGTCACCATCCATTGAGAATGCAGGTAGACGAGTGGTACCCTGGAGCTTACATTTCACAGATGAGGCCTCAGTGCTGAACCCAGCACCAGTCCTACCCTGGGAAAGCCCTGCCCTTTGTTTCAGATCAGCCCCATAATCATTCATGGCAAGAGCTGAGTTCAGCTCACACAAACCCAGAGACAGGATCAGGCCAGTAAAGAGAATTGAGATCTCCATCCCTGAAGTGTCTGCATGTGGGCATAATGTGTGTTTTCACTGGTTTATATAGATGTTGAGACAAAAGCTTCCCTCCTACCACTGTACGTCAGAATACTATACATCAGAGAGAGGGTGCCCTTACCCAGTGGCCTTACCCAGACGAACTCTATGGGTCTTTTCTATGGGCTGCATATTATGTAATCTCCATTAAGCGGCTGTCTCTTTTCTCCTTTTGTAAAGTTATCATTGTAAACACAAGACATCTTTCTTATTTTATCCTACCCTAACACCTTTTTTGCTTTGTTTTAGCTCATCTTACAGTTAAGCCTAAACAATGCACACCTTTAATGGGGTGTTTGTGTGGTTTAACTCCACTTTCAATAAACCACCATGATATATTTGCTAAATAATATCCAGTAAAATCTATATTAATACTACTACAAAACAGTCATCTGAGTTCCCTTTTAAAGTTCAGCTGCTCTATAAACTGACTTAACTTCAAATAATAAGAGTTTAAAAGCAACCCATAGTCTGACAAATTGGTTTTAGTTTTTTTTTCTGAGCTCTAGAGAAAGCATTAAATATTTAGCCTGATGTGGTATATTTGAATTTGAAAAAGCATTGTAACTGAGTCTGATGGATGTTAAGCGAAGCCAAATATAGCTACAGCTTGAGCTGCAAACTCAATGTTTATCAGTAGGAATATTATTTTTTAAAAATTAAGAAATTATCTTACTATGACATCAATAAAGAGGCCTCCTAAAAGGAAAATATACTTTCAAGACAGATTGCCAATTTGTTTTGTGACAGTGATAAACCAATGGCAATCAAGTAATCAGACAAAACAGCCTGAAATTCATGGTGTCTCAAAAATGTTATTATATTTTAAAAGGTTAATTTATAATTTGTTGTAATCTTAAAGAGTAACTTAACATCCACTGAAAATCTTATCTTTGCTGAGCTCCAGTTTTTTAACTTTTTAACTGACTACACTCTCAAGGCTGCGTCCTTTCCCCTCTACTCTTCTCCCTTTACACCAACAGCTGCATCTCCAGGCATCAGTCCGTCAAGCTCCTGAAGTTTGCGGATGACACCACTCTCATTGGGCTCAATGAGAGTGGCTCATCATCACCATTTAGTGACCTGGTGCAGAAGGAACAATTTAGAGCGAACACTCTCTAAACACAGTGGAGATGGTTGTGGATTTCAGGAAGAACCCAGCGCAACCCACCTTCATCACTCTGTATGACTCCCCAGTCGACACTGTGGAGTCCATCACCCAGGACCTCTTGCGGGAGCTGAACATCAGCTCCCTCACCAAGGAAGCCCAGCTGAGGATGAATTTTCTGCAGCAGCTGAGGAAGTTTGTGTAGATGATTTTCTTTTGGTGTGGCCTTTTTTTAGGTGGCTAAAATACTGTTTGCTGGTGACCGCGTCCACAGCAGCACATTGCTTAGCTTCCTTGCTGGTACTCCAGGCTGCTTCTCCAAACTGGGAGCGAGCCAACCGCCATCTACTCTAGGTAATACATTGACTATGGATAAGTACCTCATACAACCCCACTTCAAAACATCTGAACTATCCCTTTAACAAGTTAGTACTTAGCATTAACAAATTAGATACTAACCACCAATGTAGACCATTTTTTCTTGCACAAGGATTTAATGAAGGAACAAAACCTACAAAAATTATAAATGTTGGTTGTGTATTTCTTAAACTGCTGTATTGTCCAATTGAAATTAATATTATACTGGTGGTATATAGTATGCTGTTATCTGAAATTATATACTAACATTATATGATTTTATATATTGATACTTTACTAACATTATGCTATCATATTAACATAATACTTTTCATTTAATGTTATAATATTATATTAATATACTAATTTATACTAATTACTTATCCAGGTTGAAGATAGACAGATATAGATTTAGCCACAGCCAGGATGCCAGTGCCATTGTGCCAATATGTGCTCCTTCTAACCAGCCTCCTCCTAAGAGCAACATCTATCTATTTTACATCTATTATACTAAAGTTATTGTTATAGATATTGTCCAGTAATCTTGTTTACATAAATATAAAAAAAATATATAGTTAAGTCTGCAGTTAAAGGGACAGGCCAAAAAACTGACCAGTCACAGCAGTGCACATGTTTTCTGTTGAATTCCAAGTGTTATAATCATGATAAACTAAGCATTACTTTTTCATGACTTCATCATGTTTGCGGCCTTTTAAATAAAGTGGTGAACTGGTCCATTTTTAACACTGATAAATAACATGATTGATAGTGGCATGAAATTAAATGTATTAAGTATTAATGGAATGGGTTGGCAAAATGATACTGCAGATGCATAAGGTCTTTTAATAAGGCACTTGAACAGCCCAAAAGTACAATATGTTCATGAACTTGTCTGTCTTGTCTGTACACCTGAAATTGCTTGTCATAATAATAATAATAATAATAATAATAATAATAATAATAATAATAATAACAAACATCCATCACCACTTTATTTAAAGGGCCACAAACATGATGAAGTCATGAAAAAGTAATGCTTAGTTAATCATGATTACATCACTTGGAATTCATCAGAATACATGTGCACTGCTGACTGGTCAGTTTTTTGGCCTGTCGCTTTAACTGCAGACTTACCTATAAAGAACACATGAACATCATTAATAACTCAGAAATCATGATTGAGATACCTTAGTTGCTGCATTAATGAACATATTGTTCTTACATTAACTCATGCATGAGATACTATTAATTCTTGTACATTCCTGATAGTTCATGAAGTACTACATGAATTAATTCATGCTTTTTCATGAATTCATGATAATTCATGTACCCGTACTATAAAGTGTTACCTAAACGAGTGTTCTCTATAGTATTGGGACTATCTCTCCACCCAGCTACATATTCCATATGTACGGGGAATGTCCCCACCTGACAGATGACGTGGATAATTATTTAAGACACACCGGAATATTACCTTAGTTTGGGAAATGGCGTTAATCAGAGTTATCAAACAGACCCACTACAATTATTCGTCCAGCGATATAATTTCATAGTCAGCCTAACAATACCAATAAACCATTACTCCTGGTGATCAGTCAAAAGAGACCAAATGTCCCAGGGGGGTGGAGCTCAGGGAGCTGGGCTCAGAATTTAGGTCAGGCCCTGCCCCCACCCCTCCATCCACCAGGATACAGGCACCCCCAGTAAGAACTGTAAGATGATGGATGCCTTGTTGGCCAAGATGCACAGAGACATGGCTGTCCAGGTGCAGCTCGCCAACACAGGGGCTATTCTCGTACACAGGACTTAGGGGAGAATTACAGCCCTCAACGTATTGAGGAGCTGAGGCAAGTGGCTTACGTGCTCCCCGGGCAGATAAAAGAGCAGGCAGAGGTGGCTGGCAAGGCTATGGCTGCACTGTGGTTGGTGAGGCCCCATTTGTGGTTGTCTCAGTCCAGACTGCAGCAGGAAGACCGAGCCTGTCTAATGAAGCTGCCTGTAGAACCATCGGCCATGTTTGGCTAAGAGGCCAGTGCCTAGCTGCAATGAGCTCAGGATGCCCGCTGTTGTGCTCAGGAGGTGTCTGATACCTTTGGCCACCGCCGGGGCGGGCGTAGGTCATCAATCGTTCAGGCTGTATACCCTCGGCAACCCCCTGAGGGCCTGAGGTCCTATTTGGAGGACTATAGGTGGGGCAGTCGAAGACATGCAGGACGGCGTAGTGGCAGGGCATGGGACTGAGGTTCCCGGCAGCTGCTGCCTTCCTCCTGATGACAGCAAGAACCCAGCCCGCCACCGCATTGCCTCAGCCCGTCGTGTGGTCTGGGCAGCCCTGGGCGCGGATCCCTGGGTGGTCTGGGTACCGGCTTCAGTTTGCTCGGATCCCCCCATGGCAAGATCAGGTATGGTTTCGTCAGTGATGGACCCATGGCACAGGGAGTGACCCGTCGCCAACTAGTGTCATCAGATGCATCCCTAGTAGGCTGGGGTGCGGTCCATGAGGGCACAGGAATTGAGGGCCGCTGGAGTAGCAGGTAGGCTTCCCAGTATATCAATGATGCTAGAGTTGAGGGCAGCCGAACTCGTTCTTCGGAAATTCCTGCCACACCTGCAAGGTTGCCATGTGCTGCTGAGGACAGACAGTGTGGTTGCAGCAGCTTACAGCAAGCTCAAAGCAGTACAGGTGCCTGGGCTGGACAATCGGGCAGCCAACTGCCTGTCCAGAGAAGGCCCAAGCCCGGGAGAATGGAGGCTCCACCCGGACGTGGTGGCAGAGATCTGGCATAGCTTTAAGACAGCAGTTGCAGATCTGTTCGCCACCAGGGAGTCGACCCACTGCTCCCTGTTCTCCCTGGGGAGGGACAACCCTCCCCTCGGCACAGACACCATAGCCATCAGTGGCCCCAAGGCCTTCTGTATGCATTTCCCCCCTTTGGTCTCCTTCCTCCCCTCCTGCAGAGGGTTCGGGTAGAGGAACTGCGGCTAGTCCTAATAGCCCCAAACTGGCTTCACATGGTCTGGTTCTCAGACATCCCACAGGCCCAAGGGGTCCTGTTTCACCCCTTTCCCATCAAGTTGTGTATGTGATTAGAGCACTGGTGATGGTGTTGGGATTCTGAGACTGCTCTGCTTCTTCGCGAGGTGTCTTACAGAGTTCCCGTACATATGGAATATGTAGCTGGGCAGAGAGATCGTCTCAATACGGTAGAGGGCTGTAGGTTACATTGTAACCATTGTTCTCTGAGTGAAGAGACTATCTCTCCTCCTTGAGGTCGCTCAGAATCTGGTGTTGATCAAGGAAAACCAGAGTGATCACGCACACCTGTGCCTTATATTCCCGTGCGTACCAGCACTACTGGTGTGTATAATTATCCACGTCCTCTGCCAGGTGGGGACATTCCCCGCACACATGGAATATGTAACTGGGTGGAGAGATAGTCTCTTCACTCAGAGAACAAATGTTACAATATAACCTACAGTTATGTCAATTCTTCAGTCTACACCCTATCGCACTTTATCAACGTGCAGTGAGCATAATTTTCTTAACTGAGAACTATTATATCAGTAAAAGGAATTACATCATTTCTACATGACATGGTAGGACAGGAGTTTGCAAACATTGCGGCAATACAGTTTATGGCAATGTAACCACCTTTTCTTTTGATTATACTGGATGTAATATGCTATAAATGAGCTCCCTCATTCTGCATCAAACCAACCATTTCAATGATTTGAATATTATTCAAATAATAAGGATTTTATAAAAATACCGAGACAGAACAGAGTACCACGCGTTATGAATTTATACTTTATTTAGCACATGATGAAAATTTATTTGTAAAATAAGACCATAACCTATTAAAAGGACATTCTAAAAATTACATTGAAATTACCAAAATATTTTTTGTGAAAAAACTAAGAATAAAACTTGTAAATGTAAATATTTAAATCAACTTTGTGAAGACTGTGTTGAATGTGCACAGCATAAGCTCCATACTGTATGTTGCATCTTAACTATTTCCAAACCTCAGGTGTCTTAGGACTGATTTTTGTTCATTAAATGTTTCTTTGTGTTCTTCTCTGGCTTAAACAATATGAGGAAACACTTTGGAGCAAAAATACACAATATTAGTCCAAAACTGGAGGCCAGAATGGCAAATATCTCCACAGCCACAGTAAATTTCCCAGGAGAGCTAACATATGCTGGTATAAAGGTGATCCAGACTGCACAGAATATCAGCATGCTTAAGGTGATAAGCTTGGCTTCATTAAAATTATCAGGTAGTTTCCGGGCTAGGACAGCTAACACAAAGCAAAAAACAGCCAGTAGGCCTATGTACCCAAGCACAGCCCAGAACCCAATAGCTGAACCTAATGCACACTCTAGGATGATTCTTTCCTTGTATATGGTTACATTTTTCAACGGAAAAGGGGGACTAAGAACCAACCAAACAGTACATATTAAAACTTGAATAAACGTGAAAGACACTACAGTCATTCTTTGCTGTGGCGGACCAAACCATTTCATGACATGACTACCTGGTAGTGTAGCTTTGAAGGCCATTAACACTACTATAGTTTTTCCGAGAACACAAGAGATGCAGAGGACGAAAGTGATCCCAAACGCTGTGTGGCGCAGCATGCAGGACCACTCAGAGGGTGCTCCAATAAAAGTTAATGAGCATAAAAAACATAGAGTCAGGGAGAAGAGCAGCAGGAAGCTCAGCTCAGAGTTGTTGGCCCTGACAATCGGGGATGTCCTGTGACGAAAGAACACAACCGCTGTTACAATGGCAAGACAGGCACCACCAACTGAGAATGCAGCCAGGATGATTCCTAGGACCTCGTTGAAGGAAAGAAACTCTACAGGCTTGGGGAAACAGGTGTCTCTCTCAGCATTAGGCCAGAACTCCTTGGGGCAAGGAAAACAATCAGGGGAATCTGAAAAAAATGAATCAAAAAGGGCTTTTAGCAGTCGTATATTTGACGTTGTAGATATGCATTAGAAAAAAAATTACCTGTAGCATTGCTAACCTCTCCCTCAGGACACGGTATACAATCATAACAGCAGATGGGTTTTCCTTTCTGCAGCACTTTACGAGTTCCTGGAGGACAGCTGTCAGTGCATATTGACACAGGCACCTGGCACATAGATTAAAACAACTCATACATATTCAGGTGTGCCACACAGCTCTTTGGATTAAAGGATAAATTCACAGACACAAGTCTGTCTTAAAGCAATACTTACATTCCAAAATGTGTAGTCAAAGTGTTATTGGTCACTGTAACCATTCATCCTGATCATACTGGCTGTGAAGATCCCTTCACTTCTATGTAATTGTTGGGGGGGCGAATCCACAATAGTCGTCTTGTATAAAAATGTGTTCAAAAGATCAGCTGAAGCTAAAATGGGGCTTCAGCAGTCTGGGTTAGACAAGTAAAGTGTTGTCTTCCAAAGTTACAGTCGTTTTGGTACAAATTCCCTCTTTTTGTTACTATCCCTCTGCTGCAGCTCAGCAAGGGAACACTTTCTTAGAAGATATCAATGGGGGATTTCCTGCTAAAAATACTGTAACTATGGAAGATACCCGCTTGGTTTGTCTTAGACTGCTAAAGTCTAATTATTTTTGAAGAATGACATTGAACAATGAATGACTTTTGATACCAACTGTGAATTTTGTTCTCTATGTCTTACACTGGAATTGTATTATGAATGGATCTAAGCCAGTATGCACAAGAGGCACAATTACAGAGACCAAAAACTCTTTCAATGTACACATATTGTATCCTTTAAAGATATAATATCGAAGATTTTCATTTAAATAAATGTCTGTTAAGTCACTATCTATCACCCAATGATGCAACACAGTGGTGATTGAGCCTATGGCCCACTAATGAAAGCCCGTGCATTGGCAGTATCACGATCTGGGTGTCGGCAGCAACTTTCCTGGAAAAAATCACAAGTGGCACACAGTTAGGCTTTTAACAAGGCTTTTAATGCGACAGACTCGCTCTTCAACTTACCTGTGTGTGAAGCGGTGTACTGTTTTTTCCGGTCTCTGCTAGTGTTGTGAGTAAACGGTTACTATGACCGAACAAACAAAGAAAAGATTGATGACTACAGAGGATGAAACTTGAAACTGCAACTGAAGTGAGGTCCAAAAACACACCTGCAATTACGATGATCACCATAGGAGCCGCGAAAGATAACGAAATGAAAATCTTCAAGATTATAACTTTAACATCACAAAATCTGAAATTTTAATATGTTAAATTTTTGCTTTTGGGTTCCTTACTTCTGTGCCACCCTCCACCCAGGTGAGGTTTCTGTTGATACGGAACTCCTGGCCCACCGGCAGTGATGCATCATAGTGCCCTACTGTCACCAACTCAGTTCTGCCACTCTCACTTTTTTGCCAGTTAACCAGCTCGTATCGGGCTACAGGATCCCCGTTGGCATCAAATGACACATCATAACCATTTTGGGAAAAATTTACTTTCTTCAGCTGGGTAAGAACCTGTGAGGATGGAGTAAAGAAAGACAAGGAGGGAGATAAAGGAAATAAGGTCAAATAAAATTAACATTTAATTTCATAAAAGGTACATAATAGCGAAAAAGGGACATTGGAGTGTGCAATTATCATTTCGACTGACCTGTTTGGACTCTATCCTGGTTGTAGAATTTGTTTTCTGATACACTGCATTATGAATGGCATGTGCTATTGCATACACAGCCTTGTACACCATGTTAGTGATTCGGAGTTGAGATGTATCAGTGTATGGGCTCCGGAGCGTCTGTAGGTCTTCAGTTCCATCACACACACTCTGGTCTATGGCTTCACCTAAAAAAACAGAGAGACAGACAAAGGTATTTTTTCCCGTGACAACAATATTACATTATTATGCTTTCTTATATGTATATTTTTCTTTTTTTCTTTTCTTTTTGTTTTATTTCAACTGCCAAACGTGCCTTGCAGAATCTCAGAAACTATTTATATTGATCTAACTTCTTTTCTTTGTCTATTTCCTTTAAATAAATGCTTTTTACCTTTTTTTTCTGCCTTTACTTATACCAACTCATGTTAACATGAATAAGTCATCACACAATTGGTCACATTTATAAAAGGCAACAAATGTCTGCAACTTTTCCATTAATCACCAACTGATTTGACCTGTTTTAATGTGTTTAAAATAAATAAATGATCTGAAATCACTGTCAGTATAATAGCCTAATTAGACCTACATACATACTTACTTACATACTGTAACTCATATACGCTAGTAAGTACAATTTTTTAACTTTATTTAGCTTTGTGGCCTGGAGACTGTTTATATACTGTGCGCTTATGTTCAGAAATTTAGTGCTGTGTGAAACTACTGAAGCAGTTCATACAAAATCTTCTCCAAGACAGCAGATTGAGATTATTAACAGAGATGCACCTTATATCTACTTCATGTCTTTGTTATTAATAGATTCCCCTCTCAGTAGAAATTTGGGGTTTGGTCTTAAAGCAGCTGCTGACTTTTTAACATAGGAAGCTCCACTCAGACAGACAATCAACAAAACGACACAACCACAAGAACCCAGCTGTGAGTGTCACCCATGTTAAAAATCAGCACACCTTTCTTACTTTTTCTCAGTCTGCAGTTGAATGCACCCTCCCAGAACTCAGTAAGCACTGGAGAGGCAGCCACTTTAGGGGGAGAGAGATCCAGCATAAATTCTCTCAGACCTGGGATGACAGATTGCTCAATGCCAATTCCAATGGCTCCAGCACAGAAGCTGAACCTCAGCATGTCTGGATTGGTTACCCAGGACTCACTGCCTATCCACTGGCGAGGTGGAGAAGGCTCACGCGACAGCTCTTCCAGCAGGATCCTCAGGTCTCCAGAGGCTGCAAATGCCACAACAACCACAGCTGTGGACCTGGAGAGACATTATAGAGCATTATATTATACCAATATAAACATAAAATTAATGTCAAGTTAAACAAACAAACATGAGAGATCCTCTAGTTTTTTGTTGAGCTGAATTTCCAGCATTGGTCTAATTCTATTAGTAAAACAATATCAGTAATAAATAGGAGAGAAATAAACCTGATGAAAAAAAAAGATACATTTCCAATTTGCCACCGAGAAAAAAAACTCCATTTCATATTTGACGAAACATGTTTGTGGTTTTGTCTGCAGAAGGTCAGTGTCAGCAGGGAACAAAAGCACAATCAGTGATGTAGAAACCTGCGGATAACGTCAGCTACTCTCTGGATCCTGCTGCGTGGGTGGGTCCGATAGAAAGATTCGGAGTATTCCACACAGATCCCCTCCTTCTGCGCCGCGTCCAGGAAAGACGCCATGCCGTTATTGCCATATTCTGAATCTGACCGGACAGCACCTATCCAAGTCCAGCCAAAGTGCTTTATCAGCTTGGCCAGCGCGTCAGCCTGGAACTGGTCACTGGGGATTGTTCTGAAGAAACTCGGGTACTGCTCTTTATCGGAGAGGCATGCACAAGTAGCAAAGTGGCTCACCTAAAGGAAAACAACAGTCTAATTGTTTAACCGGACAGACACAAAAATCACCACTGGCTTATATCAAACACATAGTTTGTCAGAGATTCAGAATATTCACCTGTGGAATGTTAAAGGACCCGATGACACGCGACATGCTGATGGATGGCGTGGATCCAGACTCACCAACGACAGCCATCACCATACCAGACTGCGAGCAATTGTCACCGGTGTAAAACACCGGGTCCAGGCCATTTGAAAGCTGGAATGCCACATGCACCGCCACGGGCACTGAGGCGCACGAGTCATGGATCTGATAACCGAGTTTGATGCCCGGCAGCAGCTCTGTGCTGTTGTTAATCTCCTCGATGGCGAAAACCATTGCGCGTGTGAGGCGCAGTTCACGGGAGTCAATGCTGCACACAGACACTCATGTCACTGTTGAAATTTACACAATATAACGATTCACAGTTTAAACAAAAATAACAATATAGTCTGTAATTTATAGTTATGGACAATAATAGCCCAGCTGCACTGCATTTGCGAACTAAATACACATCAAGTTGCCTGACCACCAAAATTCAAAACACAGGATTAGATATCAGTCCAGAACTCACAGGAATTTCAATGCATGGATTAACAAAAGTCAACTAAATCTAAAGTCTTAATTTCTTTTTATCCTGTTAAAAAATATAATTTTTTTTTGAGTTTGCATTACTACACAAAAGCTTTGCAACACTATTGTAAGCACATCACACATATTAAAACATTTCTATCCCGACACAGTCTAATATCGTTTTACACCCCATGTCTCCCTTTTACTAACCTCCCAGTGCACCTTAGTGGCTCAGGCATGGTGGTGTAGGTATACTTGACTGTGAGCATGTAGTGGTGTATGGAGAAAACACCACCAATAACATAGTCACCATCCATTGAGAATGCAGGTAGACGAGTGGTACCCTGGAGCTTACATTTCACAGATGAGGCCTCAGTGCTGAGCCCAGCACCAGTCCTACCATGTGAAAGCCCAGCCCTTTGTTTCAGATCAGCCCCATAATCATTCAAGGCGAGAGCTGAGTTCAGCTCACACAAACCCACAGACAGGATCAGGCCAATACAGAGAGCTGAGATCTCCATCCCTCAAGTTTCTGTATGTGAGCCTACTGCATGTGTGTCTTCACTGGTTTATATAGATGTTGAGACAAAAGCTTCCCACCTTCCACTGTACGTCAGCTTACTATAAATCAGACAGAGGATGCCCTTACCCAGTGGTCTTTGATGAACTCCTGTCCAAGTCTTTTTTATGGGCTGCATGTACAATATAACATTACAGTAAGTGTCCCTGTCTCTTTTCTCCTCTTGTAAAGTTACCATTGTAAACACCAGTTATCCTCCTGATTTTGTCCTATCCTTACACCGGTTTTGCTTGTTTTTAGCTGATATTACAGTTAAGCCCAACAAAGGCACACTTTTAATGGGTCGCTTGTGTGGTTTAATCCCGCTTTAAATAAATCACAAGACTTATTGTTGCACAATGATATACTTGAAAATAATATCCACTAACATCTATACTAATGCTATTACAACATGTAACAGTTATGTGAGTTCCCTTTCAAATTTCAACTGCTCTATAGTCTGCAGATTTAACTGCAAATAATAAGAGTTCACCAGTTAAGAATGGCTGATATACACTTGCATTTTCAAGCAACCCCTTAGTCTGACGAATTACATTTATTACTCTGAGCTATAGAAGAAGCATTTATAGTTAGCCTGACGTGGCACACTTGAATTTGAAAAAGCACTGTAGCCAGTGGATGTTAAACTAACCCAAATATAGCTGCTAAATCTTGAGGAAACAACTGAATGTAGTATGTTAGTAGGAATATTCTTTTAAAAAAATTAAGACATTATCTTGACATCAATAAACCGATGTCCTAAAAAGAAAATATTTATCCAAAACAGACTGCCACTATATTGCCTGACAGTGATAATAAACTAATGGCAATCAAGCAATCAGACAAAACAGCCTGAAATTTATGGTGTCTCAAAAATTAGATTATATTTTAAAAGGTTAATTTATTCTGTTTTCTTCAATTAAATAGTAACTTAACACCCCCTGAAAATCTTTTCTTTGCTGAGCCCTCTCGACCCCAGTAGAATTCTGAAATGTTGCTGCAGTTCACTGAGGACTCTCAATTTAATACCAAATATGTGGCATATTTAGCTTTTTGGACTGAGTTTGATTCAATACATTTGAAAAAAAAATACCAGACAAAACAACATATAGCACTAAAACTGTTATAAATAGGTATTTTTAAAAACAATTTCAGGGATTAACCATTAATAGATTTGTCTATATTTCAATTTGACTAATAAATATAATAAATATAAAAATAAATAAATAGAATAAAACAATTATGTACTAAATCACTGTAAATCACTAACTTTTGAGAGACAATTCTACCGATTAAAATATACATATTGATTTTCTATAAAATATGGTAAGAATTTGTGCATTTAGCTAATTACAATAATATTAATTTTTCCAAGAGTAAGAGAAATCACTAAAAAAGACCAGACCAACTATAAATGCAGATTCAAGAACAAATTGAACAGTTGAACAAATTGCCAAACATACTTTACAGGATGCCGTGAAACTCTTGGAAGTATGGTCCCAGTTTGCACAATGGCACTGGACAGGTGGAGCATCCAAAAGTTATCTCTACACTCTGCCCACACTTTGCCCTCCGTCCACTTCTCTGACAAGCAACACACCCTCTCTTGCGTCCACTGAACTTGATGAAAGAGTGACCTGGCTTCAAATTTCCGATGATGACCTGAAGCACAGAGATGTCTGCCACACCCTTTACCCTCCGCTTTCTCCCATTGTAACCATCACACAGGGCATGGACAAGATTCAACTTGAAGGCTTTGAGGGAGAAAGGTTAGAGGTTACTGGGTAAAGGCCTCTGCAGGTTCACCCACACAATGTAGGCATTGATGATGGTGATGTTTAGCATTCCCCAAAACACATACCTCCACCACTTTTTTCCTGTGCGATCTATTCAATGAAATTCAATTCAATTTTATATATATAGCGCCAAATCACAACAAAAGTCATCTCATGACACTTTACGTATAGAGCAGGTCTAGACCGTACTCTTAATAATGTTATTTACAGAGACCCAACAGTTCCCACCATGAGCAAGCACTTGGCGACAGTGGCAAGGAAAAACTTCCTTTTAAGAGG
>NTHP01000117.1:1043419-1054099 GCA_003416845.1 Oplegnathus fasciatus | reverse complement strand
TGTTTTAGCAACATCTACAGCATTCATACACTGGAAACAAAGTCTAACGTGGTGTCATCTGATGACTGTTTTTAGGTACTTTGTCACACATGAGGAGCTGCAGTAAAGATGCTCTCATCCAGAGAAGTTTTCCAACGTCATGGTTACCAAGCTGCAGGAGAAACCCCCAAAAAACATGCAGATGAGAGTAGACATGCAGGCCACAATCAGGGCAGAGCCACTGAGACAGAAGAAGATTTCCACAATGATATTTGATATGATAAAACTGTGCAAAAAGAGTTTCTCAAATAAAAAGTGTTTGGTTTTAACGTTCACATTTTGGCATTTTCCTTTAATGTTGACAGGGTAGGGGAAAATTAAACCCTAAAATAAGACCCTTTCAAAACAATTGGGTATACTCAGCTAAACAAATGTAATGTAATGTGAGTAATGGTACTTTTTACCTTTGCTCACTATTATATCCCTCATGACTTCTCTAACAGTTTGATATTCTGCAGCAAGGGACATTAGGTTTTTATTGTTACTCAGATGGTTGCATGAGACAAAGATATGTACAGATTACAGACATAAAATTGTGGAGCATGCAAACATAGCATTTCTGTATACTGCTGTTCATTTATTTGAGACAAATACACAGCATAGCATATTCATTTAGTACTGGTGCGGGAGTTGCACATATTGAGCCCTGCACAGAGAAGCTACACAAAATGCATGTTCAATTACAACTGGTCTCATTTTTATTTGAGAAACATTAAAAACATTTATTATCACAGTGTCATCCAAACCCAAACACAGTATATTCTCTCCTTTTTATTTTTTAAGTAAGTTAATGAAACAAAATTCTTTGGACATTAGATATGAATTTGAAAAGCACTAAACAAAATAATTTGCTATATTAAATGTCTCACCACTTGAGGTCACTAGCAACACAGCAAAGGCTATAATAGTTGGATGGTGCAGCAGCTCATGAGGGATCTGACTTGACACTGGTTTACAAATGGCAAAATGAGCATTACTGTAAATCAATCCCAATTAGAAGTTGCTGTCAATGTATTATATTAGAGGTGGGGTTTGTATGTCTTGTGAATGGTGTATGGTTGTGCACCGTTTTGTTGTTTTGTATGAATAAAATATCGTATTACGGTGCGGGTCAAAGCACAACGGCATTTCACAAAATAGAATATTTCAGAACATAAAATTATTACCTGTAGTTGTGTTTATTTGCCAATTTGTCTGGCTTCTGTGATGGAAAAATGCATGAAAAAGCACTTTTCACCTTACACTTGCCACTTATGACATATATTAGTCATAGTGGTAGTATAGTAAAGGCATATGTGTTGTTGTGTGGGTAATTTTTGTAAGGAATACTTTTTTTTATTAGTTGTTAAAGAATTAATAATTCTTTTACTAACCATTATTATTCAGGAGGATCTTACACCAGCCCAATAGATTTTCTGCGACCTTGCAACCCTGAAATGGTTCTTATTTATGCATTATTGCTTACCTATAAAGCTGTGTGAGTTCAAGCCATTTGATCACAGTGTGAAACACTGACAATTCTGCAATGGAGCAACATACCATACTTTTGTTAGAACTGTGGTGGTATTAACAGTTTTGCTGACAGAAAGGTGTTTTATCAGATCTAATTTTCAAACCTTCNCTTCCTGACTGCAGCGAGGATGTGAAGAGGCTCCTGGCTTTGTACACTAAGGAGAAGGGAAAGGCTGGTTTGGACAATGCCTATTCCACATACACCTCAACCTGGGGATCAAATCCCAGCAGGGAGACCATCAAGAAAACCGTTGTGGACATTGGAACAGACTACACCTTCCTGGTTCCCACTCAGGCTGCCCTCTACCTTCATGCTGCCAACGTGGCAATGCCAGACCTTACCCCACCTGGATGGAGGCCGACCACGCTGATGACCTGCAGTACATGTTCGGAAAGCCTTTCACCACACCACCGGGATACTGGCCTCGCCACTGCGACGTTGTCAGCTACATGATTGCCTACTGGACCAACTTTGCCAGAACTGGGTATAATTCTGCAGAAACAAGACATATAGGAATATGACAGAAATCAAACAAACCTGAATCAGACACTGAAATAGAAAACTAAACTCTGGTTATGTCCACAGAGACCCTAACAAAGGAGAGCTGAGTGTGCCCGCTACCTGGCCTAAATTCACCAGCACTGGTCACCAGTTCCTGGAGATCAATTCTAAGATGGACAAGAACTATGTGGGACAGAAGATGAGAATGCGCTATGTGCATTTCTGGACGAGTGTCCTTCCCAACCTTCCCACAAACATCTCAGAATAAAGAGCTTGTTAAAAAATATTACCTGCATCACTGCTTTCCTTTCAAATTCTCCAGTAATATTTCTGGTCCTACAGTGTTTAATATCTGTTGACAGAGGAGTGTGTGTGTGGAAACCTATATTTTTTTTAAAAATACATTTTTCAACCAGTAGCAGCACTTCAGCTAGGTGGGGTTACTGTATGTCAGAAGTTTTATCTTATGTCAAACCGTGTGTTCTTTGCTAACCTGAGAACTAGTCCACCTGTTTCTGTGAGTCAACAGCAGGATTTATTTCATTAACCAGCTTTTCAAGGACTGCTGGTTCTCTCTTCTATATGTTAATGTGTCTTCAAATATGTGTACATCTACACTATACACTCTGTGTCTGCCAAACATTGCCAAGAAAACAACATTTGTATAGCCTTATAAAACATATTGTTTAAAGTATTCAGACTAAACATTCTGTCCTATGTCAGTAATTGGGAATGACGACCCACCCTAAAATGTGTAAAAAAAACAGACCATGAATCCCGGATTATTCTTTATGCAACATACCACATGATATCTTGACTGGCATAACTTGATTGGCACAGGGCTGTTTACCGTCACAGGTTTAGAGGTCAGATCAGGGTCAGTTGGACCACAGGGTGACAGTATGGGTGAAAAGGTTGTATAACATGAGTAAACAGCTATTTTTACCATTTACTCTCTTGCAGGGGGGAGGCATTGCGTATATAAGCACCTGGAGAGGCATTTGCTGGTTTCTGGACAGCCATGGAGAAACTAAAGATTTTGTTTGCTGTTGCCTTGTCTCTGGGAACAGCCTCAGCAGCCTCTGTAAGTCTGTAAGAAGTTTAAATCATTAGAATTTGCAAATACGTCAATCAAACACATACACAATTTCCATGGAGCTATTTGTGGACTCTGTGTGATGTGAAGATGTTTGACTAATTTTGGGGTAAAAATTACACCTATGTTACTGTTGGGATGTGATCACTGTTAAAATGGTGTGTCTGCCTTCTCTTACAATAAGTTTAGTTTATCGCTGTCAACTTGCAAATTATCAGCTGGAAATTTAACAGCTGCTCTCACAACACTGTATATGCATCAAGGGGAAAAATAGGTTTCAGGATAGGTTCACATTTTTAACCCTCAATACAAAATATACATAATCAGCTCTATTTTGTTAATATCTTTTTTACAGTGTCACAATTTATCTTATTATTTACTTTTCTGAACAGTATCCATCACTGTTTTATACGTAATTGAAGGTGAAAGCTTTTGTTTGAATGTGTCCCTAGCTGGGCGTGGTACAAACAGAAGGCGGCAGTGTTCAGGGACAAAATATCCCCCTTGGTCTTTTCCGCTCCATGGAGGTCTTCAAAGGAATTCCCTTCGCTGCCAAGCCTGGAACATTAGAGAAACCCAAACCTCACCCTGGGTGGGATGGTGCGTTCAAACCCAATCTGACACAACAAAGCTGAACATTTGAATGCATTACTTGTATAGCACACTTAGCAGCTTTGAAATCTCACTTACACTGCTAAATCATCCTTTCATCACTGAGAAGAAACAAGCAATATAGTTTTCATCCCCAGGTATACTGAAGGCAACAAAGTTTGCTCAGAGATGTCTCCAGATCAGCATGCTCCAGACTTCGAGTTTTGGTAGTGAGGATTGCCTCTACCTCAACATCTGGGTTCCTCATGGCCGAAATGGTAATTTTTTGTGTTTCTATATATTAACGGCAGAATCATTGATACAGTAGAAGATGTGGTTTCTTGGAAAATAAAAAAAATGCTTCTCTTTTTCACCCTAAGTGTCATCAAATCTCCCAGTCATGATCTGGTTCTATGGAGGAGGCTTCATGGTCGGCGGTTCTATGGGGCCAAATTTTCTCAACAACTATCTGTACAGCGGTCAGGAAATTGCAGACAAGGGCAATGTTATTGTGGTGTCAGTGGGATACCGTGTGGGGACCCTGGGCTTCCTCAGTACAGGGGACTCTCGCTTACCTGGTAAGGGCAGCTAGTGGGAAGCAGATTTGTTGCCTATGTTAACGTCATGGATGTATTCATGGTTAACATGCGTCTGACTCAAAATGTATCACAACGACAGGAAACTACGGCCTGTGGGACCAGCATGCTGCCATCGCCTGGGTGCACAGGAACATTCGTGCGTTTGGAGGAGACCCTGACAACATCACCATCTTTGGAGAGTCTGCAGGTGGAGCTAGTGTCAGCTTCCAGGTGAGAGGCTTTAGTAAAAACATAGTACCACCTTGTAATAAGGCATGGGGGTTAACTAATGGCTTTATTAATGGTTTAAAAATAATTATAATTAATTAATGCTTTATAGGTAATTAAGCAATAATGCACAAATAAGAACCATTTCAGCGTTGCAAGGTTGCAGAAAAACTATTGGGCTTGTATAAGATCCTCCTGAATAATAGTTGTTAAAGAATTAATAAATCTTTTACTAACCATTAATAAAACCATTAGTTACAACTTATAAACCCCTTACAAAGTATTCCTTATAAAAATCGCACAACAAGACATATGCCTTTTACTTTCCTACTACTACTACCGTACTAATATACGTCATAAGTGGCAAGTTTAGAGCTGGAAAAGTGCTTTTTCATGCATTTTTCCATTACTGAAGTCAGGCAAATTGGCAACTAACATAATTACAAGTAATAATTTTATAGTCTGTATATCTATTTCTACACAGACTCTCTCCCCCCACAACAAAGGGCTGTTCAAGAGAGCCATCTCCCAGAGCGGTGTTGCCTTCTGCCCCTGGGGTATGAACAGGAACCCACACAAGGTTGCAGAGGAGGTATGTCATTATCAAATGTCATGGAGACGGACCCTGCTGTCACAAAAAAAAGTCTCATCTTAGTCAAATCTACATTTGATGTTTTAAAACAATAAAACATGAAAAGTTTAACAGGGGTTGAATACTTCTTACAGGCATTGTGAGTGCTTCATTGCCTAAAAACTATGCCAGTTTGTCTGTAAAATGTTATCGTCATTATCAATGAATCAATAATCTGTCTACCATAAGAGTGTTGGCTTTTGCATGCTATGCTCATGCTTTTGCATAAACTGCTGTGCATATAGTAAATGTAGGTGGCAGTTAGAAGATGAAAGCTTGAAGTGGCTCTAAAGCCAAATGGTAAGTCAGCATGAAGGAAATGCTGTTAGTTTTAAACCAGATTTCCGTGTACAATGTTATGTTTATTGTTATACATACTGGCCAAAGCATTTAATTGAAAATTTGGCTGCCATTCTACTTAAAACATGCTTTATTACCATGTGCTCAGGTTGCTGAGAAGGTCGGCTGCCCCACTGATGACAGGATGGTGGCCTGTCTGAAATCGACTGATGCTGGGACTCTCACCATGGCTGCTCCCCGCATCGCACAAGGCTCCCCAGACCGTGAGCATTATTTTCTGTCAATAGAACAAGACATCCAAAGGTCTAACTACTTTATTTAGAATACATAACAGGCAATCAACATTCACAAATGATGTCGTAAAATTGATCATCATTATTGTTGAGTAAAATTATTTCTTTGTAGTAAGTTGTAAGGTACTTCTTATCAAGTTATTACAGTAAAATTATCTTGTAGTTTTCAAAACAGAGCTAAAACAGGCTTTATATACAAACCACATAAATATGTTCATGCTTTAAGATGCCACCTTTATAATTTTGTGTCAATTGATTTCAGATCCTGGTGTGAAAAACCTGCTTCTGTCTCCCGTTGTTGATGGAGACTTCCTCCCTGATCAGCCTGGCAAGTTGTTCCACAACGCTGCTGAAATTGACTACCTCGCAGGGGTTAATGACATGGATGGACACCTCTTCTCCTCACAGGACATTCCTTCCCTTGGTGACAAGAATGAAGAGACTCCTGTGTAAGGCTGGTTTGTCTTCAGAGAGAAGGCATTTAGCTTTGTGGGCCAAAGACAGCAGAGTTGCAGAGTCCTTTTGCTAACAGAGTTCTCCATCTTATTTTCACTGCAGAGAAGATGTAAAGAGGCTCCTCGCTGCTTATACCAAAGAGAAGGGGCAAGCTGGTTTGGAGATTGCCTTTGCTGAATACTCGTCTAACTGGGGACCAACACCCAGCCAGGACACCATTAAGAGAACTGCTGTGGACATTGGGACTGACTACATCTTCCTGGTTCCTATACAGACCGCCATCTACCTGCATGCTGCTAATGCCATGTGAGGCCCACTGCTTCATTATGTTGTCTTCAAATATCTTTCTTTAGTAAGAGGTTGAATAACAACAAAAGACAAATATTTATGAAAGACACTGGATGGCAAACACTGATATTTTTATGATTATTTTAAAGGTAAAACTGCACACTTTCATTGAACATCCTTAACCAAACACAAAAAAGCACTTTGAAGAGCAATGAACCAAGATTGCTCCTATCACTCAGTTACAGCCTTTAGTCTTAACACAATGACAGATCACTCAATCTGTGGACGTGTACAAGGCTTCAGTTTACATATTCTTTGAGTTTCTGTTATACAGAAGTGCTCTTTAACCTTTGCCAGCAGCCTTTGCCTCTAAATGCGCTATGCATGGCACAAGCAAAAACTTTACCCTAAGGGATAATTATGAATACAATTTCTTTTATGAAAGTTTGAGACTGGCATCATCAGATTGCTGACAATAGTAATGCCAGAAAGATACAGACTAAACGCACTGTAATGGTCTTTAACAGGTCTGGCCGTACCTACTCCTACCTGCTGTCTGAGCCCAGTTTAAGGGCTGGACCAGGCAAACCCTACCATGACTGGGTGGGAGCCGACCACGCTGATGACCTGCAGTACGTGTTTGGCAAACCCTTCACTACACCAAAGGCTTATGGCGACAGACACAGAGACCTGTCTGGCACTATGATTGCCTACTGGACTAACTTCGCCAGAACTGGGTAAAACACACTTTGCATGCACATGCACCTTGTGAAATTTTAACAGCTTGAGGATTATTTTAAAAAACTTTGCTACAGAACTAATGGATACTTTCACAAGTGTTTTGTCCTCCACTTATTTTCACAGAGACCCCAACAAAGGAAACCTGAAGGTGCCTGTTACCTGGCCTGAATTTACCAGCACTGGACAGCAGTTCCTGGACATCAATGCAAAGATGAACGAGAGCTCCATTGGACAGGAAATGAGGCAAAGTTTTGTTCGCCTTTGGACCAGCACCCTTCCCAACCTCCCATCACATGGTGTAACAGATGCTCAGTGATGCATTTTTAGTTTAAAAAAGACTATTATACAAAGAAAAGTACAATAGACAAAGAGAGTGTGTACAATAAACCTTATGAGTAAAAATCTAAGTGGTAGTCTTTATTATCAGCTGTAGATGTTTAATGAAAACACAGTCAGCAAAAAATCTTCATGGGTATCATAATGAATAAACGAAAAGACTTGGCACAACCTCACACCCACATCACATCCCATAGTATCTGAAGACTTTTTAAACAAATTGCAGCCATCAGTCTTCAATGCAATGTCCCCAAAATACTCATTCCCAAACTTGTTAGTCCTCATCTAAAGCACCTTCTGTTAAAAAGTGAAACATGTTTGAACAAAGAACAATAAAGCATAAATAATGCTTTGTTGATTACAAGTACATTTTAGTAAGCATCCAAACAGGGTGTTTTTAGAACAAATCTTATATTTGGTCTGATATTTATGGTCTGATCTTATACTTTTCCTTGTAATACTGTACTGTAATATTACAACTAAGCAGCTCAATAAGATGAATGCAGATTTTTTCCCATTTCCATTTCTCCTACATGGATCATCAGCTAGTGAGGATGCTGTCTTTCTATCTGGAACATTCAGATTTAGCCTCAGTCTTTTAGCACAATATCATGTATGAAGCCAACAAATACATATTTAAGACTATTTAAGAGTTAAAGGTTCTGTATGTAACATTCAGAAAACGCTTGTTAACAATGACACCTGTGGCCGTTAAGGCAACTGCAGTCAGCATCCTATTGCTCGCCCTCCATAGGCGTGATGTGACACACACGAGACTGAACCTGATTGACAGGCATCATGTTGATAGCTTGCTCTTCAATAAAGTTGTTTAAAAAAATGTTGATAGCTTGTTAGCCAGCTTTATCAATCGCTGTTTGTCTAGCGTTCACCGAGAGGCTCAGCAACGTCAGCAGAGCTGCATTAGCTGGATGAAAACGCTAACGTGAGTGAACCAGACGGAATATTATAAATAAGATGTGTTGCCTGTGTTGAGTTGTGAGTCGTGAATCATGTCCCTCAGCTTTGTGGAAAGTAACTAAGTAGGCTACATGTACTCATAGGGTAGAGTAGTGGAATATTTGCATTGCTACTTTTGGCTGCATTTTACCCAAACAGTGGTGGAAAGTAACTAAGTACATTTACTCATAGAGTATTTCTACACTGTTGTTTTAGTACTTTTACTTAAGTAGAAGATCTGAGTCTTTCTTCCACTACTGGGAACATAAAATCTGGGCAAAAACCAGTGAAATTCACTCTTTTTCAAATAGTCCAGGTATTTTCTGATGAAAATCTGTCAATACGAAAAAGAGCCTTACTGGTCAGCTTAATGCCTCCATTTATCAATAGCCATAACCTGAGGGCCCACAATTTTAAGTAATCCAGACATTGTAAGACCATTTTAATGCCAGTTACACTCAAAAATGAAACACATTTTGTCATTGAATACAATCAAAACAAGTCACAAAAACATTTTAAGATCCCTTTTCTTGCCGACACCCTGATATCAATTTGACTGTACTTGAGATGAACATTGTAATGTACCTTTCCACATCCAAATCACAGAGCTGGTAAAACATCTGTCTGTGAGGAGGCAGCATGCCGTTTGTCAGATAAATCTAATTTCTCATAATTGGAACCTGACCAGAACATGAAAGTCAGCACAACTTTATAAAAACAGCTCTGACAGTATGAAATTTACAAAAACGTAATTTGTCATTTAAAAAAAGTCAAGGCAAAGGTGATTTTCAGTATATTAGAACTATAGGTCACCAAAATCAGCACATTTTTTCTCTTTTAAGTAAAAAGGACTATAGTTGATGATGTTAGCAAGCTAATTGCGGTCAAATGTTATAAATCACTGCACAGGATATATTGAATTAGCTAAACCCATGAACACAAAACATATCTTTACTCATTCCCTCCTCTTCCTCGTACAGGGATAAGTTTTAGCAGTATTAGCAGACAGGTACTGTAGCAGACTCGCTGTGCTGGCTTTTAATGGACCCACTACATATTGTAAATTTAAAGAGGCACAATACATAACATAAAATTAAACCAAGGAAATATCATTTGTATTTGTCTTCCGTTTATTTTTTCACAACCAATACTGATTTGATACAAGGCTGTAGATCCACACTGCAGATGCACAGGTGATTGCACAAGTTCTTTATTCGTAGATGTTTATGGGAAGATTGGGAAGGACGCTGGTCCAGAAGTGCACGTAACGCATTCTCATCTTCTGTCCCACATAGTTCTTGTCCATCTTAGAATTGATCTCCAGGAACTGGTGACCAGTACTGGTGAATTTAGGCCAGGTAGCGGGCACACTCAGCTCTCCTTTGTTAGGGTCTCTGTGGACATAACCAGAGTTTAGTTTTCTATTTCAGTGTATGATTCAGGTTTGTTTGATTTCTGTCATGCTCCTATGTCGTGTGTCTGCAGAATTATACCCAGTTCTGGCGAAGTTGGTCCAGTAGGCAATCATGTAGCCGGCGACGTCGCGGTGGCGAGGCCAGTATCCCAGTGGTGTGGTGAAAGGCTTTCCGAACACATACTGCAGGTCATCAGCGTGGTCGGCCCCCATCCAGCTGGGGTAGGGTAGGGCAAGGCCGCCCAGACGGTTGGGCTCAGAGAAGAGGTAAGAGTAGGTACGGCCAGTTCTTTGGTGAGACAAGGAAAAAATAGGGACGTGTAACAGATGCTTAATACTGCTTTATGCAATGAATCCACTAAATATAAAAGACAGTAGGGCTTCAAGATATGGAGGCTGGAGCGTGCCATAAGAATAATTATTAATCTTTTCAGTGATAAATTAAAAGTCAGTTCATTAAATTGATACATAAAAAAATAAAATGATTATTCAATTTTACCAAATTCTGATGAAGAAGATAAAGTTAAACTGCTGCATAAAATGCCTTATTGTATTAATTAATGCATCATACTGTCACATCTCTGTTTTTTTTGTGTACTGCTTTCTTAAGTTCTTAGTTAAAGAAAGTTATTCCCTGGTTTTATTCCCCACCTTCTAAAGCAATGTGTGGAACAAAGGGACTTATAAATAAACTGACATCTGTATAGCAAGATCTTAT